>VUQH01009600.1:23747-39215 GCA_015106775.1 Etroplus canarensis
TACAGAATGAGTTATATATGTATGTGTATACATATATGTTTTATTTTAGTTAGTTTCCTAAACCCACAATTGTGTTTTAGTTAGTTTTGTTTTCTCTAAAAAATGTCTAGTTCTTATTTTTTATTTCAGTTAACTAAAATAATTTTTCTCAGGTAGTTTTGACTTTTGTTGTAATTAACTGTAATAACCTGGGTCCCAGCACAGAACCCTGTGGGACTCCATGACTAGCTTTTTCTGTGTGAGGAAGACTCCTCATTTACACACACAAATGGGAATCTGTCAGATAAACAAGATTCAAATCAGCGTAATGCATTCCCTTTAATACCAACAGTGAACAGTGACTAGCCTCTGTAATAAAATGTTGTAGTTGACAGTATTGAAAGTTGCACATAAAGTCTAGAAAGGCAAGCACAGAGACGAATCCCTTGTCAGAAGATTCCATCCTGCTGCTAAACTGAGAAGGTACATGCATCAAAAACTACATCCTTCAAAGTTTTTAGTCAGTTTTTGTTCAGTCCTGCTGAAACTGTCTAATAAAAGAGAAAATTGCAATCACAGCTTACAGTTTTCTTTGTCTTTGATGAGCAGTGATCCAGTGAGCAAACACAAAGTAGTGAACAGCATGTTGTGTCTCAGCTTCTGTCTTGAACTGCATGCAGACAACAGACAGGTTCCCTTCTTCCATCTCGCTGCTCTATCCAGGTGTTCCCTGGAGGCTGCACATCTGGCTGGAGTCTCTCCGCAGAGCCCAGCAGCTGTGCAGGGACGAAGTCATTGTCTCCCTCCTCACAGACTTTGCATCCATCCGGAGGGAGGACTACAGCCCCGAGCTGCTCTCCACAGGCATTCCTCTCATGTTCAGCATGTTGGTGACCAGCAAGGTACATCTCATCACCTCTTGTGTGGATTTTTCTGGTGGAACAATCCCCACTGCTCCACCAGATATACTGGGCTTGACTGTTTTTGTGTTGCAAACTTTGGGTGGGCCAGATGGTTGAACAGTTCTACAGAGAAGGTGCTTAAAAGATATTTAACATTAGAGTTAGGTGTTTTATGAAAATCAAATGCTCAGCTTTGCGACAAGTAATCTTTCATCCCGTGGCCTCAAAAACTCTGTAAGTTGTTCTACCCATCATAGATATCAACCACACGCCTGAGAACACAAAGCCTGCATGGTGGAGGCATAATAACAACTTTCTCTTGACTGTAGTGGTTCTGACTGAAATATGAAATGTTTAAGAAAGCCATGATGTGTGCTGGTAAATAAGCAGATGTACAATGATGCGATTTTATCATTTCTCCTCTGTAGGACTATGTTGTAACGAAGCGGCTGGCTTCTGTATTTTCTCATTGCTACGGCTCCTCTCCTGTTCCGCCCGTCCCGCCTTTGGACGTCACTCTGTCCACACAGCTGGGTAACGCTTCACTGCTGCCAGGTGTCACTGATTACCACTGTACATTCTGCCAACACATGAAGGATTCCATGATTGTCTCTGTGCTTAGATATTCACTTCCTGAACAACAAGGAGATGTCGGATGTGACGTTCATGGTGGACGGGCGACCATTCTTTGCACATCGGGTGCTGCTGATGTCTGCGTCTGACAGGTATCGTCCCTCCTCTTTGACGGGCTTAGCTGAGCTGCATGCCAGTTATTAGCAGCTTGTGAGAGACTAGAGCCCAGACAGCCCCTAGTGCGAGGCTTTTTAAAAAGAAACAAAGAAGTGAGGAAAAGAAAAGAGAAAATATAAAGGGGGCTAAAAGATACAGAATAAACAGTTGCAACAAATGTGTGTGCAATGACCTATGTTAGTGTATGTGTGTGAGTGTGAGCGCTGGTGTCTCACAACCATGAGGGTGGAAAGCTGCAACCAGGCCCCAGCAGCCAGTCAGCCAGCCAGCAGGAGGCGCTCCACAACACCTGAGCGCCCCGCAGCCCCCATAGAACATCAGAGGCCCAGGGCCACACATCCCCAGGGCAGCTTCTCCATGGGAGGAGGACAGAGGGCCCCGGGAAGCACCCCGGTGGCCAGCGGGTCATCTGTGTTGGTGTTTGCCTAAAGCCCACGTCACACCTTGATGATTTTACAAGCATATGCCGAGGTATGAAAATATCTGTAAATATGCTGACGTACGTTGATTAAGTTAATGGTAAGTTTTGTATAAGTTTAAGAGCACGCTGAAGTACGCTGGTATACATCGTAGTACGGCGAGGTCGCTGGAAGATTTTGAGCATGCACAAAATTTCTGACGTTTGCCAGCGTATGACTCAGGTGCCCGGCATATGTGGGACATATGTTGCAGGTATGTTATGCATATGTTGACTCACGTTACTCATAGGTCAAAATATGTGGAGATAATGTCTAGCATACCCAAAACATATTAATAACCTAATTAGTATACCTCCAGCGCATACTGACGTTTGTAGATGTATTTGACGTGATCCAGTCGTACTGAATGTGTTTCTAACATACAGCTACTGTATAATGGTTTGTTTGCTGTGTTATTGGAAGTAGTATAAATGGGCTTCAAGTTGTGAAGCCCAGCAATACGCTAGCATTTGTTGGTATTAACGTTCTATACTGTATGTGTTAGCAATATGTTATGTATACCTCCATATACCATCACTGATCTGCGTATGCCAGCATTTTAGAGGACTTTGGAAGTGCCGGCATATGCTTGTTAAATCGTCATGGTGACAGGACCCTAAGCAAAGCCAATGCAATCAATGCAGACGTACAGTCCCCCAAAAAGCCAGCTTTGCATAGCTCATCGCAGGTCGAATGCTGATTGGTTTAAAAGTAGTAGTAGTCTGGGACAGAAAGGGCACGATGGTGGAGTTCTCAGCATAGAGGGAAAAACATGAAAAAACATGAAAGAGCATAAAAGACAACACGAAATGCACTAAGAGGCTGCAGTGACACTTTTCATTTTTTAACGCTCGGTTTAACTTCCGCTCTTTGTATGTTAGAAGTCTGCTCTTCTCTGAGGCTGGCTGAAAGAACAAAAGCTGCCTACAGACCGGTTATTTGTAACACTGCCCTCTGGTGACAGTAAACAGCTACAACATGCAGACAACAGTGCAAGGCTGTGCGTTGGGTCTCCAAAGGACCAATGCAGTAGCTTAAATCACAAGGGTCCTGGGTGCAAACATGTTCTCTTTGTGCTTGACAGGCTTTCTTGGGGAGGTCTGGTTTCTCCTCATGTTGAAAGTCACGCTAGGTTAATGCTGCCTGTGTCAGCTCGGGGCACTCTCGCAAAGTGTTTCTTCATCTTGAGCTAATTTTGATTAAAATCGCAATAACACTGTATTGTGATGATATAAAGTGGGATCTCTGGTGGTTCTCACCTCTATTAAATAAAATAAATATTGCCCATATTTGTTTGTAAAGTATATAAGATACATGCATTATGTGAAATGACTGTTTCCATTAACTTTATAAAGAAAGTTCACG
The DNA here is from genome assembly GCA_015106775.1 of Etroplus canarensis. Classification (NCBI taxonomy): domain Eukaryota; kingdom Metazoa; phylum Chordata; class Actinopteri; order Cichliformes; family Cichlidae; genus Etroplus; species Etroplus canarensis. Next base: position 27,202 of record VUQH01009600.1, read on the forward strand.
TGGTTTAAATGTTAAATATCACAGCCTTTTTACGGAATAAACTTCTTGTACTGACAGGTTTCGACGGCTGCTCGCAGAGTCCCCCAACAACGTCATCCACATCAATCACATGACCTACAGCACCTTCCAGGTGGGGAACTAACCTACCTTGTGTGCTTCGCTGCAGATGTGACTGACAGGTGGCTCATTAGGTGGCTGATGATGAAGACTGTGTGTTTCCCTACAGATGATGATGAAGTCTCTGTACTGTGGAGGAACTGAGGGGCTGACTGTGTCTCCTTCTGAAGCTCTGAAGGTAAAGTCTCGCCTGCTGGGCCTCTTGTGTGCTCCAACACAACTTTATCAGTAACAATAATCTTTTCTGCCGCTACAGTATATAAGATACTGTACTATACACTGCATCTGCATTTAACCAAACAAGGATTTCGAAAGGGCATAGGCTGGAATAAGCGAGGGTAGGAGAATCCTCAGTGTCCTGTTTTGTTAAAACAAAGTGCCCCCACCTCATCAAAAGCTGCTTATCATCATGTTTCTTACTATCTGCTAATGGGCTCAATTTGTGGTTATTTGAGTTAAAAAGCTTGAAAGACTGTAAAAAAAAGTCTGCATTTTAGCCAACGGACATGGTGATGGTGTACATGAAACATGTGACCTCAGTGTCCACTCATACATGGACAAAAGTATCAGACATATGTGAAGCGGCGAGGAAACTGTAACGTTTTTTTACATTAAAACTATCATGTTTTTGACTGGAGCTCTTTTGGTTAAACCATCCGTCCAGCTGTGGTTTAGTGGCATCAGCTGAAGAGTTCACATTTAAATCAAAGCATTTACGCACTCAGGTTAGAGACTGTAGTTTAAATCCCACATAAGACTGATGATGTTTTTTCTTTCTTAAGGTCAGACAACATTTTTTGCACCTCCATAATCAGTTGGGACATATGGGGACTTCATTATAAGGGTCAAACATGCTCTATAAAACTATTGGTCCACCTACACATTATATCTACAGGAGCTTTTATGACATCCCAGTCTGAATCCGTCGGTATTGGTCCCCTTTGCAGCTAGAACAGCTTCCACTCTTCTGGGAAGTCTTTCTACAAGATTTCCAAGTGTGTCTGCGAAAACTGTTGCCCATTCATTCAGAAAAGAATTTGTCAGGTCAGACGCTGATGTTGGATGAGAGGGCCTGGGTCACAATCTATGTGTCTAGTTCATCCCAAACATGTTGGTTGGGGTTGGGGTTGAGGTCAGGGCTCTGTGTGGCTCAGTCATGTTCTTCCACACCAAACTCATCCAGCCATGCCTTGATGGAGCTTGCTTTGTGCACTGGGTGGGCTGCACTCATGCTGGAACACAAGAGTGTTCCCCAAACTGTTTCCACAACGTTGGAAGTATAGGATTGTCCAAAATGTCTTGGTAAGCTGAAGCATTAAGATGTTTTTAAGGGTTTCCAGGGCAACCCCTAAAAAAACAACCCCACAGCATTATCCTTCCTCCACCAAACTTGACGATTTATACAATGCACTCAGGCAGGTAAAGTTCTGTACCAATTACCAAACCCAGACTCGTCCATCACGCTGCCATATAGAGAAGGATGATTTGTCACTCCACAGAACACGTTTCTACTGCTCTAGAGTCTAGTGGTAGCGTGCGTTACGCCACTCCATTTTACACACGGTGATGTAAGGCTTACATGCAGCTGCTTGGCCATGGAAACCCATGCCACGAAGCTCCCGGCGCACAGTGTTGGTGCTGATGTTAAAGCCAGAGGAGGTTTGGAACTCTGCAGTTACTGAGTCAGGAGCACGTTGGTGTTTTTTACACACTCAGTGCTTGGCAGCACTGGAGTTCCTACACGCTTCTTCTTTAAAGTACCACTTGCTATGGAAACTTCACCAACTGAGTTGTCTTAAGATGTGACCTCTTATACTGGAAAATGAGGGCAGATGGGGGTTTTCAGGTAAAAGGATGCAGAGGCAAACCACCAGCTCCACCCATTACTGCACCTAATTCAGTTTTGACCATATTAAAATCTATAAATCATCTCCTTAGTAGAAAATTTAGTGTTTCATCTAATAAATCTCTTTAATAAGTTTTGAGCCACTTATCCACTGTGGGTGACCTGAGGTTTAACCATTCACGAGTCATTTCTAGTTAGTTGTGCTGGCTGAAATAAAGGCAGATGCAGCTATAGGGCTTCTGTGGCAGAATTATTTGCCAATATGTGTGCTGCACACATCTGATTGCCCAGATAAATGACATAAATATCTATTCACTGTGTGTGTGTGTGTGTGTAACTTGAATAATCCTGTTTAAGTGAGGTAGTAATCCATATAGCTGTGTGTGCAAACAAGACTGATGGTTGAGTGAGATTCACCGTTTTGTGTCGTAGCTGCTACCAGTGGCCACATTCTTCCAGCTCCGAGGCCTCCAGAGATGCTGCGAGATGACGCTGTCCCAGAGTCTGACTCTGGACAGCGCTGTCAGCATCTACAAGGCAGCTAAGGTACGAAAACACAAGATTACGTGCTAGATCTTTTCTCTGCGGTAAGGAAGGTTTGATATCTGCTCGAGAGCTTTGGCTTAATACCACAGACTGGATAAAAAAGATGGACAGATTCCAGGGATGAAAAATGAAACCAAACTTCAGATTTGTACACACTGTAGGGACTTTTTTGTAGCATTTTAACTTGCTGTACATCAATACAACCTTTACATCCCAAATTTTAACAATAAGTACATAGTAACTAAATAAATTGCTAAAAAGTGCAGTAAACCACAAAGAAATTGAAAATCGTTTTTTTCCACATATTTTTTTAGATACACAAAAATCACAGCTGTACCCCTCAAAAGTGTAAATGATAATAATAATAATAAATTATATTTGAGGGCTCCGTTCTTGAAACTCAAGGTCACCGTACAAATAGAGCAGTTAAAAACAGTAAAAACAGTAAAGAAGATAAATACACTAAAAACAAGAAACATACACATACATGGACAAAAAGTTCAGTATAAACTGTTTAGAAAAGAGTTGCACAAAATCCTTTCACACCACAGAAAACTAGTTTTGAGTATGTTCATAAGTATTGTTGTTAAGTTACACATTTTTATAAACTGTACAAAAATGCATGTTGTGCACAGTTTGCAAAAAGGCAGCAGGTACATCAAAATAAACTATTTCTAGCAATGCAATCAAAGTTCTAAGTGTCCCAGCAACTTTTATACAGAGAAGCACAAAGTCTAATGTTACTGCTGAATATGGCAGAAGTGGGGCTATGATAGGCCTACAATTCAAAACTACATTTCCCATGAAAATGACAGCATTTCCTGTTGTAGCAGTGAGAGGTGCACATAAAAACCACCTGACAGTTCATGCTGACAATGTGATGACATATTTTCTAGCTCACCCCTAAGGGAGTGACCTTGAAAGGGACCAACTAACCATTTCCAAGGTTAAAGTCTCTTACACGGTTCTTCTCAAGGAATTTGAAAATAAATTATTTGAAAGTAAAGCACAGATAAAATGAAGCAATGTTATATTTTATTGTGTTTCTTATAATACAATTAATTAGGCCATAATAAGAACAATCACATTTATAATGGTGGCTATAATTTCAAGATCACAAGCGAAGCAGCTGAGAAAACCATCTGACTCTGCTGACTGGGAAAGATGCACTGTTTAGAGTTTAGCTGTCTCTTCTCTGAACATATATAAAATGGATTATCACAGTGACGGGTGGATTTGACTAAACGTTTCTATACACAGCACCATGGAGGAGCTGAACTCTGGAGGTTTTGTGAAGGATTCTTCCTGCAGAACATGGACCGGCTCTTGGACAGGGAGGACTTCCACCGTCTGCTGCTGGGAGGTCTCAGTCAGGAGCTGCTATGCCTAGGGTCAGGCACTTGGTCTGGGCTGGACCAGGACCAGAACCAGGAACCGCTGGCCCTCCTAAGGGACCTGGAGGATGTTCTTATCCAGAGACTTTACAGCCTTCACTCTGGATGTCGAGAGTAGAAATGGTGGAAATGTAGACTGTGTTCAGCCGCATATTTACAGTTTGTGTATCTGGGAATAGTAGCCATACTGTATACAGTGTAGGGAGAACATTTTAGTGTAGAAGAATAGACTCTCTGTATCACTAATCGTAAGTCTTTCCACTTAGATCCTCATTTGAAAAGTCATATTAACATACTGGTTGCAGGTTTCCCCATTACTTGATCTATGGTTCACTTTGTTGGTCAGACAAACTAAGTATCTTCACCTTTGGCTTTGATTGGCAAATAATCATTTCTTCAGTTCAAATCTCTTTGTGTGTTTAAAGAGTCTGACATTACCTCAAACCACTTGTTCAAAACAACAGTTTGAGTCTACCATTAGCGGACTTGATATTTGGGAAAGTGTACATGCTAAGACCAAAAAAATGGTCAGAAAGTACATTTGCCTCAAGCAAATATTGTCTATGCTGACTTTACTGTCAGATTCGCCAACCTATTTTATCACTTTAATCATTTTAGCTGAAATCAAACTGTCACTAGTAGATTTTATTAGCAAGCTAGCTAAATAAAAATATATAAAGTGTTTTATTTTAGAAATGATTTGACCCTCTGAGGTCTAAGTCTTTATAGATGATAACCATAACCTTATAAAAAATACTGGAGAAAGGCAAAAACAGCTTTTTTTGGGAAAAAATGTAAATAGTTTTTATGCATGTCAGTTAGAATTATTATTTCCGTTGTTCCCTGACTGCCCAGGGAGAAAATACTGAGCAGGACTAACTGATTCTGAGTTTGTATTAAGATGGCAAAGAAAGACTTTGAAAAAGGTTCAAAGTTGTAGCACCAGTAATACCAGGTTCAATCAAAGAGTGCCCAGGTGCTTGATGTTCAGAAGGAATACAGACTAATGTATCATCTGCATAAAGATGCACAGTAAGAAACAGACAATAGGACTATTCTTTCCAGATTGACTGATCAGTTGTTTGATTCATGCTGTCAACTGGCTAAATTCTTAATAGTCTGGCAATCAGAAGGTGTCAACTTTTATGAGAAGAAAGGCCCTACATCAATAACCTTTTTGGACATTATTTTTAGCAGCAGCAGAAACAGACTACCTGTGAAGAACTGCGATACTCAGCTTAATTCTTGGTTACGTCTACAAAACTTTAGCGTTGACTCCAAACTAACTGTAAATGAATATCAGAATCAATTCATTTCCATTGCCTAGAATAAAAGCAGGTATAATTTCAGTCGACTGGGACTTTCTTCAGTTGGCTACAGCATTAGTAGGGCACATATGATGGCCATCATGCTTGTGCAGTATTATAACATATAAGGTGAAAAAGCTGTCCCAACTACAAGGTAGTTGAGAAAGAGAGTCTGAAGTCACCCAAGTTTTGATTGGTTGACTTGTTGAGAGTCAAGGACAACCTAAAGAAATGCAACATAAGTGATTGAAACCACAGTGTTATTAGTTGCAGTTCAACTGCAAAACCTAAATCAAAGACAGGTGGATGTTCACGTTTCCATGTAAAACAGAGGTCGGGTCAGACTGTCTCTTACAGAGTGAGAAATATAGATCAGATTCATGTAGACAAGGAATTTAATGGATCTTTTTTCAAATCCATCCTTTAAACAGCAATTAATGTGATTAATACATGTCGGGAACACACACATCTTTTCAGAGACTTGAATTACCTGAGCCTGTTTTTCAACACTCTTAAGCCACTTATGGTTATGTAAATCTAAATTCAACAACCACGTCTGTGTCCTGTATGTCATAACACCAGGTATGCTTGTGTTTAAGTGTGAAATCAAGATAAAAAATGTGCCTGAAGGTGTAAGGTCATGAGTTCAAGTCACTCCTGAGATGAATTTTTAGCTCCGGCTAAAGGACAAGAGCTGCTACTCCTATGAGCATTGGTCTGGACTGTAACAATCATAAACTGACTGTTTATGTGCGTCCCTCTGCCATCCATACATCAATGCCATCGTTAGGTTTTGACTTGTCTTCAACTAGGTTAGGACCAGTCGAGCAGTCAGGCTGATGTGCTGGATATGACCGTTTACATACCTCCTTGACTTTTCAGTCTCATTAATTTGTGCAATACAGCCAATTAATTCTGTACTTCATTATTGAGAATATTTTTGTTTTAGTCAAACTGAAAAAGAGACAGTAGAAAACCATTCTTGAACACGAGCTGCCTTTCGCTAGAAAGTAAAGGCAACACTCGAGAAGTACCTCAAACAGACGTCCATGTAATGGCATTTGCCTTTTGGAACTATTTTTTCCACCACGAGATAATGTCAAGGTGCACTGACGCTGTACTACTGTACTGCCGAGCACCTAATAAGACTCTTTATGTTGGTTTTCACTTTATCTTGTTGTTTGGTCTGTTCATGCATTATGAATAAACTAAAAGTTGTCTGGTGAATCTGATGCTACGTTAAAAAGGTGAATAAATTACAACCCTAATTCCAAAAATGTTGGGACGCTATGTGAAATAAAAGTAAAATGAAAAATGCTAGCTCATCTTATATTTGATCGCAGCAACACGTCCCAAAAAAATTGGGAGAGTTTCCCACTGTGTAGCATCCCTTCTTCATTTAACTACAGTCTATAAACATCCAGGAACTGAGGAGGCCAGCTGCTGGACCTTTGGGACAGGAATGCTGTTCCATAGGATTCCATTTGCTTAACAGTCCTGTCCCCACATTCTCTGAACTGTTAGATGACATTATGTTCTCTAGATGATGGAATATTCAAAGTTTTACAATTTCACATTGAGGAACATTATTCTGAAATTGCTCCACAATTTGTAGACACAGTTTCTGTCAGATTGATGCACATCTTTACTTTTGAGAGACTCTGCCTCTGTGAGGTGCTCTTTTTATATCCAATCACATTACTGCCCTGTTGCCAATTAACTTCATTAGTTGCATTGATTTGTTGTTCCTCCAGGTGTTTCTTTTTAGTACCACTTACTTTCCCAGCCTTTTTTGAGGCGTGTTGCCATCAAATTCAAGATTAGCTGGTATTTTATATGAAAAAATAAAATGTCTCACTTTCAACATTTGATGTTTTCTGGGTTCTTTTGAGAATAAAATGAGATTTTTTTTATGAGATTTTGCAAATCATTGCATTGCTTTTTTCCCAGGCTTTTGGGAGCTGGGGTTGTACTCCACAAGCAGTTTTATATACTGTACCTGGATACTGGTGTCGATCTCATTTTTAAAAGAAAGGTACATTTGTGCAGATGTTCCAGTTGCTGCAGCAGCAACAGGTGTGAAAGGATGGGATTTAAATGCATATCGTTTGCAGCTGCATGTAGATAGTCAGCTCTGAGCATGTAAGATATGTGCATATTTTTATGAATAAACATCAAAACTGTTCATCAAGCGTGATACACAAACCACTCCAAAGTCAACAGATTTATTTCCTTTAGCACTGAAGTTGTTCACAGTAACATCACAAGGGAATACATTGCCAGTGGTTATCCTGCTCAGTAGTAGCGCTCCGTGCTCAGAGTCCATTCTGTGTGCTCTGGATCCCCACAATGAAAAAAGAGGAAAGCGAACAATGAAAGGTATTGCTTTAATTTTTCTCTCTGATAACTCAACACCCACCCAGCTGGTCTGAGTGAGCGACCCGATCGCCAGCGAGGTCCCTCTTTGAGAGAATGAGTAAGGAGAATGCATTGCACGGTTACTGTGCGCACACAGTAATCAAAAAAGAGATAGAGGACGGCAAATAAAATGAAAATTTAAAAAAAAAACGTAAAAGGCAAATTAAAGCAAATGCACATACAGAACAGAAGTGTGGAGAGAAAAGGGGAACAGGAGAACAATTCCAACGACGACATGCAAAGAAAAGACGAATGCTGAACATGCAAACAACCATACAAGGTCAAAGCTAAGAGTAGGAATCCCCTTGGTTTTTTAAATAAGCTTGCCAGTAAATTCGGCTTATTTACAGGATGAGTGTTTGGTGAGTTCTGAGTCATCATACGCACGGGGAGGAGAGGACAATTATCAACAAAGGGTTTGTTCCTCTCAAAGAGGCTAAGTCTACATTCTTAAATTACGGTAAATAATTTTTCCAAACGTATATTACAAGGTTTTTCTCTCGTCAAAAAGCAGGAAAAGCAACACACGCTCACAAATGTTTTCATTTCCCAGTGGTCAAATAATTTAAACATGACAAAAATATACTTAAATAATTTGACATTAAGAAACATTCTCTACATCTTTCATATAAATAAATGATAATAAATAAATAAAAAAGGACAGAATACCATAAAGTACAAAAATATACACAGCAGTTCAATATTGTCTGAAACCTGCAGATGATTTAAAGGAATCTGAACAAAAAGAAAGAAAATTATTGAAAACACAATGACATGACAGAGTGAAACTGAAGCCAAATCTTCAACGCGCCAACGAAAAGGAGACATGTCATAAGCTAGGCCTGGTCACACCAGCAGCATTCATTTACTCTGTTAATGCCGACATGCAAGCAACGCTTTTTTTGAACTGCTTCTCTTTCATTGTGCTGGGCTGTTCCCTCCCTCTGGGGTTTTATTTATGTTGTACAGTACTTTGAAAAAGTCATGAGATATCCCTCATTTCTTTTTATTTTGCTTCCAAGGAGCCAGACTTTCTTGCGATCTTTTAAACTGCTCTTGAGCGATAGTTGTCCAAGCTTCCTGAAGGGATTTCAAAGTTTTTCCATGGACACTGGCTGCTTTTTCACTCATTTTCAACCTCATCAGAAATGTTCTCAGTGGGAGGGTGGCTGTCAGGAAGCCGTTCTTAAGGAAGGCAAACAGGGAGAAAAGGCTGAGGTATGCCAAAATACACAAAGCTGCACAGTCAATCAGTCACAACAGGTCTTAGGGAGTGATGAATCCAAATTTGAATTCTTTGGGTCAAACGGTCATCAATTTTTATGGAGGAGGCAAGGAGAGAGGAACACCAACCACCTGTAAAACACAGCAGAGGCTGTGTCATGGTTTGGGACTGTGTGCCAGCAAGTGGAATTGGGGATCTTTTCAAAACTGATGCAATTTTAAATGCAGAAAAGTACCGTCAGATTTTGATCCACCGTGCAATACCATCTGGAAAGCATCTGATTGACAAGACTTTGTTTTTTAGCATGACGATGATTCCAAACACACTGCCAACGCAATAAAAGCCTACCTGGATAGGAAAATGTACAATGATCTGCTAACAGTCATGGACTGCCTCCCCAGACATAGGGAAGCCGACATCCAAAGAAGAGCTTTGGAATGTCCTTCAAGAAGCCTGAAGAGCTATTCCTTAAAACTACTTCCAAGAATTTACAAGAAACCCAGCAAACATGGCTGAAACCACTACATTGCCTAACGGGTCAAAACTGGTCGGGGTACAACTGCAAAAATTGGCGTTTCAATGTAGAAAAGCGGTTGGGTCTGACCATCTCATGCAGAGTACAAAATGTGGATGAAATTATTGTAATAAAGGAATTAAATGCATCTTTCTTTGTGTTTTATTTTTTTATACAACAGCTAAGCTGGTTAGTGCACAGCTGTGAACACACATTCACACAACGTCTTCTCCACGCGCACAGACTACTCTTACAGCAGCCTGTCTTTTAAACAAAATAACACTTTTAAGCAATTCATAGTTATGCACACTAAATTCCATCTCATTTGTTGCATGGTGAACTTAACACGGCAGACTATTAGAATCATCGCTGCTTAAGTAGGATCAGAGATGCACTACAGTGATGGAGGTTGTGAGTTCAAGTGTGTGATTTCTTTTCCTCTTCTCATTCTTTATTTTGATTTATTCTAATCGATAAAGGGAAGCAAATTTTGAACACAAACTTTATTTTGCTAGAAACGTGGAGGCGACATTTAAAAACTACGTCCATCCCATGTTTAGGGAACATCACAACGTCAGGTTCCACTTTCATTTTGGAACTATTTTTCAACTATGAATAGATGGCAACAAATAACCTCCAGACATGTATTCAGTGCCAAAATGTTTGCTGGGCTACCTTTGTAATGTCCTTTAAGAGGCCTAGAGAACTATTCCTGAGGGCTAGCTCAGGCTTTTGAAGAATAAAGATGGAAATAGCAAAAAGTTACTTTCAAGCTGGCTAGAATTGTACTAATTCAGTTATCGCCTTATGTACGGTATTCCATCCATCCATCCATCCATCTTCTTCAACTAATCCAATTCAGGGTGACGGGGGGCGCTAGAGCCGATCCCGGTTGGAGTACACCCTGGATGGGTCATGAGTCCACTGGAGAGCCGACACAGAGAGACGGACAACCATTCACACCTACCATCAATTTCGAATCGCTAGTTAACCTAGCCCATTTGCATGTCTTTGGACTGTGGGAGAAAGCCGGAGCACCTAGAAAAGAGCCCACGCAAGCACGGGGAGAACATGCAAACCCCACACAGAAGGGCCTGAGCTGGCTGGCTGCTGGATTTGAACCTGAACCTTCTTACTGTCAGGTGACAATGCAATGTATGTACTGTATTTCCATTTATATTTGCATGTCCAAACAAATCACTGTACCTACTTATTATTTTCCAAGCAAAATATAAAGAAATTAGGGCTTTTACACAGTACTGTATCCTGTAATTAAATTACATGACCCATTTCTGGAACGGGAAAAGAAGCTCTGGCTTCTAGCTAGCAAGGTCAGAAGACCAACTAGCTTCACCTTATTGTTACTAGTGGCAGAGTGTCACTGACCCTTCATGCTGGTAGCAGCATTGTTGCTGGTATCCTCCTGCATGTAAGCCTCAATCTATTGATCACCGTGATTTATTTTACCATCAGAATCAGCCATTTAATAAGCTGGTGTGACCGTGCCTACGCAGGACTACGAAACAAAATATAGCGACAACTCTAAAACATAACAACTCCACTTTTTGACATACGGGACATTATTTAGTCTGTACAACAGAATAGATCATTCATTTATATAATATCACTGACCCCCACCTCCCTCCCTTTATCATACTTTTATGGGCAATCTGTAACTGCAGGAACCCATTTACAGTTAACACCACAGAGCGAGCTCAAAAAACCAGACGTTCACAAAGAAACATGACTTTAAAAAGAATTACAATCCAGCCAGCGTTTGCTCGTCCGTCCATCCGTCTCTGCTTTCTTCCATCACTCCTGCATCCCGACTCAGTTCCAAGTTCGTTACATCCCGCAAATAAGTTATGTTTGTGTCGAGGAGTATGTGAGTGTGTGTGTGTGTGTGTGTTTTTATGTACATGTGGGAGAAATGGAAGAAAGAGAAAAGAGGAGAGGGTGTGTGTGTGTGTGTGTGTGTGTAGACTGACAAACGTCACTGTCTTAAGGCTTTTTTTTTTCCTTTTTACAACTCTTCTGAGATGTCTCTGTGTTTGGTCTGGTGGGGTGAAGTGTACTCTACTGATGCGGCAGGAGGAAGGGACTCAAAGAGAAACGGTGAGGGGCCGGGGGCGGGGGGGAGTCAAATGGGTTAGGGAAGGCGTCCTCAGTCTTTTCTTCAGTTTCAGGCTCTCTTGGCGGTGGCAGGCCGCAAGCGGGCCGGTCTCGAAGAGCCGCCAAGGTTAATAGCTATTATGGATGATCCCTGGTGGCAGAGATAAGTCAAGCCATCACATATGTGAGGAGGACACAGAGAGGGATGCAAGGTAGGGACAACAAAGCTACATCTGCTACTTATTGTAAAATACTGATCAACTTTTGAACTGAAATAGCCATTCCCATTATACAGTACAAAATTTATAGGCAAAAAGTAGATCTTCTTGTTTTTACTCCTAACTAAAGGGCAAAGTTAGCAGCTCTCCTGTTTCTCTTGTTTAATGACCTGATTACTGCTTTTCATCTAGTCATGCACAGCTACCGCTCCTTAAGGTTGTTCCTGTGTCCTGTTGCTGGCGGCCGTCTTTGTTTTGTCTTTGCCGGGGGGGCATTTAGAGTCATTGGGTGGGGGCTGGTTGGGCTTGCTGCTGGG
>VUQH01009600.1:39235-55435 GCA_015106775.1 Etroplus canarensis
TGGGGGCATGCTTGGTGGGGGAGCTAGGCGTGGCGGGGGCGCCGGGGGAGTGGGACGCTTGGATGTTCTTCTCGTCTGAAAAAAGCTGTTTAATTACGTCAAAGAAGTTACTCAACGGGCTGCCTACACAGACGGGAAGAAAAGAAAACAACAAAGAGAAAGAGAGAGAGAGAGAGAGAGAGAGAGAAAACAAACAACAGATGAGCAATGGGGTTAACATGAGGAGAGGAAGAGGAGGTGATGGAGGGATGAGAGGAGTGGGAGCTGGGGAAAAGGAGACTCTCGTACCAAGCACGAGTGGATTGGAAGGTGACGGGTTTGTAAGGTCAGAGGAAGAAGAGGTGAACTGCTTCCCGAAACACGTTAGTACTTGTTTCACTTTCAGTGTGGGGGTCAGTTTTTTGGCCTCGGAGTCTCAGTTTCCCCTGCAAGATGGAGGACCAACAGGAGCGCTGGAAGACGTTTCAGATCTTACTCAGCATCAGAGGTTCGCCCAAAAAAAGAGCTGCTGTGTCCGATCCAATTTAAGCCCGGGTTCTTTAACACCACTGCAGGGAAAAGGTTTGAAAATGGGAAATTTACTGTCAAACCCAGCAACGTGGATTCAGCTTTTGGCTATGACAGCTCGCCTAAACTGAAACATCAAGCCTTTTCAATCATGCAAGAAGTCAAAGTGTGATATTGTGAGGGAAAACCAATGGGGAGGTATGGACCAGAAGTACTATTGCTTTTCCCACAGCTTCCCTGCAGCACAGAATACTTATTCCAAATGATAACCATAAACAGTGGATACAGGAAGTCTCCACGCCCCTGTTCTGACGATTAAAAATGAGACCACGATAAATCAAACTTTTTCCACCTTCAATGTGACTTATAACCTGCACAATTCAACTGAAGAATAAAATAATATGTTAGGAGGAAATATATAAAAAATAAAAAATGTACAATGAGCTGGTTGCATACAGTAAGTGTGCACACCTTAAACTAATGCTTTACTGAAGCACCTTTTGCTTTAATTGCAGCAAAAAGCATTAAAATGATTTATCGTTGTCTCATTTTTACTTTTTTTCTTACATCAGAAAAACCTTGTATTTTAACAGGCGTGTGTGGAGTTTCTATTTCCACTGTATCATTTGGCTGACTCGTCTTGTTGTATACAGAACTGCTACATCCCCACATAATTAACCCTGTTTGTGATACTTTTATCAGCTTTACTTCTTAATGCAGGGACCTGTTGATGTGTAGTCTGCTATGAATGTCTTCCAACGCTCCTGCTAACTCACCATCACGTCAACATCCATCACAACAACATCCATCCGTTAAGTCTTTTGATCAGTGCTTCAAAACAGTGATGAATGAATAAAACATGCAACAATACAGCACAGTACACACATTAATACACATTGCCAAGGTTAGTCTTCAAACGGTACATCCTTTAGTGATGAATTATCTTTCTGTTGGTAGTGTATGTGTCACAGTGTCCTGATGACTTACCATTGTCCCTCTCCAAAAACACACGCACACATTTGATTTGTGTCTGATCTTGTGTTCCAGTGATTTCAAATATGGAAAGTTATAGAGGAGGGGTGAACAACCCAGTATCAAGCATTATCATGCAATGGGTTACTGAGGTCAGTCAAGAGCCACACACACATACACAAACACACGGCCATCTTAGCAAGTCATTTTGTCCTCCAACTCCACTAAAAACTACTCTGAAAACATCAGTGACACTACAGTAGTAAACTTGATCTAGTGGGCCAATTACATCAAGGAGATACTTCTTTTACAAAATTGTTCAAGCTAAAAAATATCCTCATTCCAGCCTCTTAGATGTGGACATTCACTGTTTTACTTCTCTATTCTTTCTGATGTAATCATACACAGGACACCTCTGGGCTTAAGAAAAGCTGGATGTGTAGTAGTTACTGTTTCTTCTAATGTGTTTGTTGCAGCAAAATATAAAGAAATAAGGACTGGATCAAGACTTTTGCACAGAACTGTGGCCTGCATAGGTAAGCTGTAGCCAGGTTGCTAGCAGTAACATTGATGGGCATTGCCATCATTGTGGCACAAAAGCTAAAGCAATAGTCAAACTTTGCTAATTAATTAAAATGAGTAAGCTAGAAAGCCAAACATCCAGTTATATTTTACTCCAAATGGTTTTCGATTGATTTTCATATTCTCTGAGGTCTAAAAGTACGTTCACACCGAACGCAATTCGCGCGGCGGGGGCAGCCGGTTTCAGTGTTAAGTCAATGTAAAACACGTGGTGAGAGGTCCTGCGGCACGTTTTGTGCAGCGCGGTGAAAATTATGCCACGCGGCACGAATTTTCCAGAGTTGAAAAATCTGAACTTTAGCGAATATTCGCATCGCGTCAACCAATCAGGAACTCGGCTTTGGTAGTGACGTGTTGATGACGTGATCAGCGGGTGGAGTCCAAAACCATTTACTGACCGAAGACAGATGGACAGGCGCTCTACGGCTGGAATAGAGCGCCTGTAGTTGGTGTCCTGTCGCGTAATCCGCAGATCGATGCGGGACAACAAGTTATCAAACTGGGCCACAGAGAGACAGAAGTACTGCTGAAAGTGGCCGTCATCCAAACTCACCGTACTGGGAGTGTCTCTGAATTATATCGTGAACCCAGACACGGCGACGTGCTTGCCGGCGCCTTTGTAGAGCTCTCCAAAACAAATAAACCCAAGCTACTCTCAACATCATCCATGTCTTCCATGATGTAGCAATGAGGCCGAGGTTGGGGGTAGCTCCTCCCATGCATGTGGTCACACTTTTGGACACGCGAATAGGGGCGAATTCACCGTGCGGTCAAACAGAGGCAGTGTAGGCAAATTTGCCACGCGAATCGCGTTCGGTGTGAACGTACCTTAAGTCATCAGCGATGACGCCAACCCTAACCCTACCTCTTTTGTTTTTATTATCTTTTTCTCTGAAGCCTTTGCGATCACGGAAAGAAAATGATAATTCTAGCACACATCAACAACTATTTACGGAGTTTTTGTACAAAAAAGTACGTTTTACCTTCCTCCAAAATGCAGGCTTCAGGTAAGGCTACACTGGTTGTGTTTTGGCCCTATGCAGAGCCTTCGTGGCTTTGCAGATCAGAGTCTACTTGTTGTAGCTGTTTATTATCACCAGGGGGCAGTGTCACAAACAACTGAACTGTGGGCTACTCTTGCTTGTGGTTCTTCAGTCAGCCATTGAGAAGACTGAAGTTAAACATACAAACAGCTGAAGTGAAGCTGAGTGTTAAAAACACTGGAAACTGTCCACTGCAGCCACTGTCCGTGCTCCTGGTGCTCCTTTGTAGATTTTTTAAGGTTTTTTTTCATGCTTCTCTACCCTTTGCTATGAACTCTGCTGTCAATCTCTTATATGTTCAGGCCCAATTTTTAACCAATCAGCATTCGACCTACGCATAGTGTCATCCCCATTGGACTAAGCACTAGGGCTGTCACCAGAACTGATACTTATGGTACCTTTCAACACCAAAATTCTGAAAGCACAAGAGTACTTGCTTTTTTTTGTGCAGTGGTACCATTTTGTTTTTGGTACCAAACAGAATTTGTGTACACAGTCGTCAGTATGCTCCATGTACCAAGGCAGCTATACTTCCTGATCTGGTGGGGGCAACATGCAGCTACAAGTGTTCAAGTCTGTCTTTACATGCTGAAGAAGAAGAAAGACGCCCACAAACACAGGAAAAACCACATGTGAACGATGGCGACAAGTGCAGCTGCTGGGATAGCTCCGCCCAGCTCGTTAATAACAAACAGAGTTGGGTGTCTAAGGTTTGAGGTGGATGACCGAGGAGTGATAACTGATTCACAAAAGGAAATATGCACATGGTGCTATCACACTCACTTTTCAGACAAAGGGAGGAAACACTTCCACTTCAACAAAGCACCTAGAAGAGACCGGCATCTGGAACTGTTCCAAGAATTCAAGGTTTCAGTTCAACATCCAAAATTATCTTATCGTTCTTATGTTATCCTGAGGCTAAAGTGTTTGCAGTGGCTACTGTCATATGAATGCTGATGTTAACTTGAGGTAACTAATGTTACACCCCATAGTAATAATACTGATATGCTGCTGTTTCTTTAAAAAAAACTTTAAATTGTAAAGAAAAAGTTTGAAAGATGAAGCCATTCATAGGAATCCTTGCAGCTGTATTGTACTCTGTTATGTACTGTTCTTGCTTTTGTAATGTTCAGATGTTTTAATAAAGGAGTTTATATAACTGTGGTACTGAATTTGGTATCAAAAATCATTCAACTTTACTGGTATTGGTACCGACTGCAACATTTCTGGAGTCTCTACAAAGCGCTGTTGGTTTTTTGGAGGACTGCACACAAGTATGCCTGCGTAGGTTGCATACCCATAATCAACGTTCCCTCTAAGCTACGCGCTTGCATGCGTGCTGTAAAGATTTGCTGTGCGCGGAGGACGCAGGAGCAGTGCGCGATTACCCATAAGCCTTCGCTCTGTGTAGCCAAATACCTACACAAACGCGCTACCATGAATCCCGCTTTGGACGTCAAAGGGTTGAAGGGCAGTAGCAAAATTTCTAGCTGTACTGTAACTTCAGGGTTAACTCAGAATTTTCAGTACTACAATGGAAGTTCACTTCTCACTGGGGTATATCTCCGGGGTAACTTGTGCTGCAGATGTAACCTGCTCCAAAGCAGGTTAAGTTCCAGATTTGACATGAACATGTATGAAATCACTGCCTACTGACCAATCAGATCTCTGTAAAACCTCACCCATCCTGGAAGATCCCTGAGACCTCTGAGTGCAGATAGCAGGAGGGTCTAAAGTTCTCTTTATGGCATCACAAGTCACAGAGCATCAGTAATAAATACAGATCCTTAGAGAAACTTGATAGCTTTTGTTCCTGTTTGTTGTTCCAGAGCCTCAATATATGATCCTAAAACATCTGAACTTCGAACATTTGAATTAGCTCAGTGCGTCGGAGGACTCGTTTGGGATCCAGGGGTTTACTGAGGGCTGCCGCACCACTCCCTGGAGCCTGCAATGGGCAGCCATGTTCACTAACCTCTCTCTAACATATGTTCACTGGTTCCATGTAAAAAAGTGTGTAACAACTCACAACAAGACTGTGTTGGTGAGAGGCAGCACAGGGCTGCAGCCTCATACACGTCTAAACATTAGTTTGATGGAGTAACGACTGTAATCTGTCAGACTCGCCTGTGTCTTAATGACAGAGCTGGGGTACTCTAACCCACACAGTCAGCGCTTTTAGGCAAAACTTTAATAACCCAGCAGATAACTTCTGTCCAGACTTTTACCTGCTGCAGACACCGTGTGCTGATTTCAGCTCGTCTGTGTTTATCGTTTCCTCTTCTTTAGCAAAATCAGCCGCTCCTCTGCCAGCAGACTTATCCGTGCCCCTGACTGGTCGAGCGCTGCCAACGCCACCCCCTTTCATGTGAATTATGATAAACTCTGGGGTAACTTATCAAGTTGATAGACAGCTCCTTGTGACCGCTTATCCGGATGGCCAGTGTTAGGTTAGGTGAAGCCAGATAACAGATAGCTGGGGTACGGTGAACTTGATTCATAGCACAGGGTTCGAAACCCTACCCCTTATGTATATACTGTGTGGGTGCCACCCATGTTTTCCACTGGGCCACTCCCCATTTCCAGAGACCATGATAGGCTTTAACCACATGACCATGGGCTCAGCCCATCCTCATGAGTGGATCTATATGTTAGATGTGTGATTGGCTGATTTTTCTTTATATAAATGCTATTTGAACTGATGTCTGTAATACCTTCTATGATGACAGGCCGAATGCGTTGATCTGAGAATAAAGTTGCTACAGCTGTTGCCGGAGTCGTATCCTCTTTTTGCTCGCCTGAGAAGCAGGGCAAGTTGTGCCAGAAACCTCCTCTGTATTCCTACGTTCCCTGAGTCAGAAACACCGTGGGCAATTTTGGGGGTAGCATTTCAAACTCAAACAAGTGTTGATCTCACCAGAAACAAATGGCAAAACGGAGACATGCTCTACCTTTACAGAAGCCCCTCTGTGGCTGAAGGTTTCAGCGCGTTGCTTTTAATGATCAGGCCAAAGCATTTTCTACTTTGCATCTGGAACATTTAAATGACTTGTTAGGATGAATCATATGTTATTTGCAGCTCAACACACTCTCCCAAACACACGCAGACACACGTGTTAGTGCAGGACAGGGTGTGTTGGTGAAAGGGCCTCCAGGACGTTGCCGGTGTGTGTTAAAAGCCAGAGTTAAGGTGGATTTGCCGGGAGCTCCCGGACGCTCTGGGTCTTACCACGCTTGGAGGATTTACTGGGCAAAGGAGCAGAGCGCTGAGAGCCATCTGAGAGCAGAGGACAGTGTCAGGAACACCAACCCACGCACTGAGGCCCGGCGCTTCATCAACACATGAGCTGACGCCAGACGTCAGCACACTTACGCATCATCGCTGCATCTCGGTGCGAGCAGACGGCAAACGTGTGAATGTTCAGCTCATTTTCTGTCATTGTTTTTTTTTTTTCCCTTCTTAAAAGTCCTTCTGAGATTCCCTTCATTACTCTTTAATTTTTTAAAACAAATTTCAAGATGTGTTGTGCAAATTGATGGGGTTTTTTTAGCATGGACTAGTGCTGTCAATAAACATTCTAAATTTCACTACACAAATACATTTTAACAGTGTGAGGTCAGAATATTTCACTGGCCGTGCTGAAGTTTTAAAAGTTCTTTAAGGCTTAAATAAATACAGCATTCTTGTTTACTGTGGACTAATGGAGGGATTAAAATAGGTCTGAAATACGCAACATGGACAGAAGTATTGGGCCACCAATACATTAGACCTTTGGGAGCTTTTATGACATCCAATCCTAAATCCACAGGCATTAATGTAGAGTTGGTCCGGTGGCGGCGTGCTTAACACCGCTCCATCTGACGCTTGGCATTGTGTTAAAAGATATAAGGCTTTCATTGAGACATGAAGCACCTGGTGCTGGCTGAACAGTTAGGTGTTCGATTTTATGCACCTGTGGCAATGGGACTGAATGAAACACCCGAATTCCCTGATTAAGACGTGTGGCCCAAAACTTTTGTCCACACAGTGTAATTCATCAAGAGTCCTGGTAATGATGAGAGAGTTGACAACCCAACTCTGCAACAGAGGGAGCACTTTACACTCTTACCTCTGTTTAGAAATACAGGTTAAGTAGGTGAATGACAGAACTGTGGAACCTTCTCCATGCTGAGGGAACAACCAATCAGTTTCACGCTGCTCCCTACAGGCTGCGTTGTGCAGCGGCTTGTATGCATTTTTCCTATTTTTTGCATTGCAACCTTTAAATTAAATGGATTTTTATTGTTTTATGTAATGAACCTACACAAAATAGTCCAAATTTGTGCAGTGAAATGAACATTTTTTAAAAAAAAATCTAATATCCCATAAAAAATGGTTACACCAATCAAGTATAACGTTCTGACCACCTGCCTAATATTGTGTTGGTGCCCCTTTTGCTGCCCCACGTGCATCAGTGACCCTGTCGCTGGTTCACCACTGTTCCTTCCTTGGATCGCTTTAGACAGATGCTGACCACTGCAGACCGGGAACACCCCACAAGAGCTGCAGCTTTGGAGACGCTCTGACCCAGTCACCGAGCCGTCACAGTTTGGTCCTCGTCAAACTCGCTCAGATCTTCACACTTCTAACTATGGAATTTGAAGACAAGCTGTTCATTTGTTGCTTAACATATCCCACCCACTAACAGGTGCCACGATGAAGGGATAGTCAGTGTTAGTCACTTCACCTCTCAGTGGTCATGATGTCTGACTGGTGTAGAGTTCATCAAAAGAGACTCCCCAAACATATATAAGAAGGTCCTCTGGTCAGATGAGACTAAAAGTGAACTTTCTGACCATCAAGGAAAACACTACAGTATGTCTGGTGCCAACCAAACACCTCCCATCACCCCAAGAACACCATCCCCACAGTGAAGCATGGTGGTGGCACCATGCTGTGGGGACTGGGTTGAGGGGGAGTTTGGAAAATACTTTTCTTTCATTTCATTTCGCCATTTGTGGCTGTTCTGTGTAGGTCCATTAGAAAAAATAAAGGTGAAATGATCTAAATACATTTACACTGATGCTAGCATTAAGATTTAGCCATTTTAGCCACTCACTATCTGTTTAATAGCAGGACACTGAGAAACAAGCTGAACATTCATATGGCTGACAGTCCCTTAAATTCCAACTGCTACTTCGTACACAAGTACATATAGAAACACACACAGAAGGCCAGGGGATTCACACGTCTGTGCAGCTGTTAGCTGTTTAGTACATTTTATGAAACACATGCAGACCGTCTTGTTCAAAGGCTCAGTGCACAGAGATCAACACACACCATCACATATCTGTGTTTGTTCGACACTGGTGACATACAGCATAGAGCATGCTTTTCTTTTAGCACATCAGTTCTGCAGGTGGCAAACACAGTTGCGTGTGTGTGTGTGTGTGTGTGCGCGCGCGCGCATGAATGGCAGCTCACCCAGAACCATCAGCACACATTCCTGACAAACCCTGTGTGAAAAGGCTGGTTGCACCCAGCACAGAGGCACTTTATTTATATCACTTTTTATTACAAGCCTCATTCACACACACACACACATTCATGCAGCACTTTGTTCTTTAACTACGACACACTCCACACACTCACACTCTGATGGATACATCAGGAGCAACTTAGGGTTCAGCGTCTTCCTCAAAGCAGCCGGGGATCGAACCACCAACCCTTGCGGTTAGAGGTCAACCCGCTCTACCGCTGCCTCCACAGCCGCCTGTGTGCCTGCGTGGTCGGCTTAGTGTGCATGGTTCTGGGTTTTCGCTCAGCATGCGAGCCATTCAGACCATCCATGAGGCTTTAGAGTGAAGCTGTGGATGACAGGAAGCTGGGTGACATGGAGAGGCGGGCCACAGGGAGAGAGACAGAGATAAGATAGAGAGAGATGTGGCTCGTTGGCACATCTACACGGTGGTGGTGGTGGTGGGGGTGACTGAGGTTGTGCATACAGTGCCTGATAACAGTTCCCATCTGTGGCAGTGGCTGGTGATGCTGGGTAATTTGAAGCTGAGTGTGCGTCTCCTGCAGTTGGAGATCTTTCCAAACAACCACAGTAATGAAAGTGACTAACTGTCTGGCAGATCTAAGCTTGTCTAAGCTAAAGTTGAGCCTGCTATCTATTTGCAGACCTCTGGCTTCAGGTCTCTTACAGTGACTGGTTTTCTCCCAGTGCTAAGCTCGGGCTGTAGTTACTCTACTTCACCACCAGAGGGGACCATTATCAAGTAAATCACCACAGATACAACAACAGAAACACTACAGTGCCACACCGACAAACAAAACTAACAAGGACACCTGGAGAACACAGAATCTCTTTCTTTTCTTCCATATTTTTTCTTCCAAATTCGTCCATCTATGTATATACAGGCAGCCCCCAGATTAATGTCAAATGCCCCGCTCGCATCAGAGAAGGTTTGAAAGAACTGTGGGATTGTTCCAGTGTGTTTATGGCACTAAGCTGCTGAATGCATTCTCACACCTATTTTTCTCCTTCTTCCTGACAAAAACACTGCATGCACAAGCAGCTAATCCACACATGTGCAGCTGTAAACATCCACTGGCCTGACTGAACAGGTTTGCCTGTGCGTGTTTTTCTGCTGAGTAAAGCAGGAGGCGAGAGCCGAGCGGCTGTCTACAGGGGATTATTTACAGTTTAACGTGTAGCTCCTCACTCGCTCTAATCATCCCTGTGAATGTGCAGCCGCAGCTCACAAAATAACATGACGATGTACTCTGTGCGCATGTGCGCTGGTGTGCACGCCGTGGTATGTGGCAGGGACATGCACGCGGAGATGCTGTGTGCTAAAAGCAGTGTGCCGAGCTAAGCTGAGCCGAGCTGGTCCGAGCTGAGGTGGGCCGCAGGGGTGGCTGTGCTGTGATGCCAGGAGGGAGGCAGGGAGGGAGACTGTGAGGGCGTGGTGGAGGAGGAGGAGGAGGAGGAGGAGGGTGGGGGTATAGGCGTGGCCGGGGGCGGGTGGCGAGGGACTCCACTTACCAGATATCTGTGGCTGGATGCCGGGCTGGTCGTTGGAGCTGAGGAGCTGGGCCTGGATGGTCTCCACCACGCGCTTGAAACGTCGGCTCGGGCCTGTTGAGAAATCAGACGACCTTGTCAGAATACAAACTTTATACTGTAACAGCAAGAAGTACGTGTAAAATGAGACATCTCAGACTTCGTAAGGATAATTAGTGTTGCATAGATAGACAGATAGATAGAAAAAAACCTCTGTCAATTTACCGATGCAGAGTAATTCCCTGGGGGCCCCTTATGGAGAATACAAGGGAGCAGCTGAAGGTACATTTGCTGTTCACGGGGAACCGAACTGCTGCACTTAATTAACTTCATAATTCTTATATTAACAATGGGAAAGAGATGGCCAAAGGTGCAGAATTTACCACTTTCACCACTAGGTGACACTGTTTCAAGCTACTATCTTATCCTACTGTTACCCTCAGTTGCAAGAAAACTCATTCAAAATATTTTTTAAACAGATTAGAGAATAAAGGTAACTGTGACTCGTGGCTCTCTGGCTGGTATAAACTTTCTCTTCATGCTGGAAGTGTGTTTCACTCCCTAGGCACTGACAGAAAGTCATGGAAGAGCGCCACAAGGATAGGTATAAGCACGGCAGAGACAAACAGGGAAACACGTCAATGACGGAAGACTTCAGCAGCTAACCAACAGGACACAGAGTTTATCTGCCCAACTTGCAGAAGAGACTGTCATTCAAGGAAGCAAGAGGTCCCTGGTTTGATTTCAGGTGGCTGACAGAAACCCCTCTCACCACTGAGGGTTGTAATTCTTGTATTCTACCCAAAGGGGTCACCACAGCAGATCAATCTGCATTGGTAATCTGGCAAAGGTTTTACGCCGGACGCCCCTTCCTGACGCAGGAACACCTGTCCTTCCACATATGACTCTCTCCATTTCCTCTTCTTCACACCTAATGCTACACCAAAGGGCAGCCGGACTGTGGACCCAAATTAGCTAATTCCAAGCCCTTTCCAAAAACCAAATACAAGGATGTTTCAGACCCAGCATCAAGACAACATCAGCTGATTTCTTTCCACAATCTGATGATGTCATTAATTAATTAAATTCAGAACTATTTTCATTTTATAAAGATTGACAAAAGTTCTGAAAATGATGATTCCTCGAAGGAAGGTTTCCTTGAGGGTAACCTGTGTTACCTGCATCTCGTGTAGACAAGTGTCTTTGTTGCGGGAAACGAGTTTCTCCTGGCGCGTAAAGAGAAAAGAAATAAAACAGTTCCTGTTCATGCAGTGTTGCTGCGGTTAAACCCCTGCATCCTTCAACAGAGCGTGCAGGTTTGAATATTTTTTTCTGCTTTAACCCTAGCACTGCAGGACCCCAATATATTGATGTCCCAGATAGCTATATATTGATCACTTCCGGTGTTTTCATTCACTGCCGGTTGCCTAGCTGGCAGTACAAGGGTTAATACGCCAGCGTACGTAGGCAGCTTACCCATAGGACCACACATTCAAGAGGAAATGTTTGCTATTTGTGACTGATAAAAAATAAAACATAATCAATTAACTGACTTCAGTATGAGTAACGTAAATTAGACAGAAAATAAATCTAGCCCAATTTCTGGATGCATAGCTGTCTTTTGCACTGGTAATTAGCGCCTTGACACTTCCTGGTGTGTAAGTATTTTATCTAATGTATATGATTTACCTGAGAGCAGGGTGAAGGTGACAGAGTAGATGCCGTTCTCCTTGGTGGCGCTGGTGCTCTCGGTGTAGGTGATGTCCACCTGGAACTTGACCGGCTTCTGGAAAACCGTCGGACCAGCTGTGGACTTGTACTCTGCCCGGAAGCTGGTCTGAGAGATGACGCTGTGGCTCAGGCTGGGAATCTGGGGAGAGAGTCGGGTTGGATGGGGGGAGGTTGGTGGAGGAGTGAAGGTGGAGTACTTCTGAGTTAGCAACAACAGGCACACACACACCAACCAACAACGTGTGCATCAGTTAAAATGGCAGCACGGATGTAAGCATGAGAGACGGGAGCAGAAGGAGAGGCTGTGCTGGACGTGTTGCTTCCTAGCATGTGCTGACATTTTGCAGCGTCAGCGTCGGAGACCAAACTGACAACAAGACGTGAACAGACAGCAGTCTGCTGCTCAGAGCTGTTGTGGTGGGTTGGGGGTGGACAGACACAATGTTAGGCAGATTTTAAAGGTTTTAATATCACGGCAGCGTGGTGGAAAAGAACTTTTAGCCGCTCTGTCTCTGCAGTTGCTGCTTTCTGACTGGGCAGTGTTAAACACTGCGGTCGGTGTGGAAGTTTGGAGGTGAAACCTAAGATGCTTATAGCTGAGAAAAAAACGCCGGCTGGTTTTTGGCTGATAAGATGGATTGGTCTCAGAGTCTGATGAAATGAAGCCGATGAGCGAGTGCCGTAAAGGACCAGCTTGTGATGTTTGGTGCCATCTACTGGTGAGAATGTGCATTACAACAACATAATATCTGCCCTCAACCCCTCCACTTCTAAAGGTGGTTGGAGAACTTACAGTGGCTGTCAGGAGTCCAGAGGCTTATGTATGTAGATATAATTAGGAATTAGAATATGGTTTAGGAACTAGAAGTGCTGTTTTTATACCAGAAAAGTAACAGCTCACAGCTCATGAGTAATGACAGTCATTCTGTACTGTGATAGCATTTTATGGTAAACACTAGCCAGCAGAAATGTAAACTGCAAAAACTAGTCTTCGAGTCTGTCTGTTTTAAAGCTACTGTAGAAACATGGTATCTCCTATGGGATGCGACCCGCTAACACTGTATATATAAATAACTTTTCACAAGTGACCAAAAATACAGTGATTTTATGCTGTGAAAAGCATAAATATATATGCTAGACTCAATTCCCGATAGCAGATCACTTTAATTCTAAGACACCGGTCGAGGCAGATGGCTGCCCCTCCCTGAGCCTGGTTCTCTTGGAGGTCTCTTCCTGTTAAAATGGAGTTCTTCCTTCCCACAGTTGCTGAATGCTTGGTCATAGGGGATCATCAGATTGTTGAGGTTTTCTCTTTACACTGTAGTCTTTACCTTACAGTGTGAAGCACCTTAAGGTGACTTTTGTTGTGAATTGATGCTATATAAATAAAACTGAATTAAAATTAAAATTAAACTTGCAAGGTAAGCAAGTTAAATATCAGAGATTTTAACTTGTGAGGGAATCCAGGTCAAAAGTTTACATACACTCCTGGTAAACAAGCCACTTCAGAACGAGCAGTCAGGTGAACTGAAATTACTTGCTTTAGTTTAGTTTGAACATTTTCCAAATGTGCTTTTGTGAAAAGAAAACTTAAAAATAAAATATCATTGTTAACCACAGCTTGGTTTGCTTTGTAAGCATTTCACAAGCTTTAACCACCTACGATAATACATTTTCTAATACAGAGATCTCGTTTAAAGGGGGTGCAACTGGTATTCAATATGAAAGGTGTAACCTAAAGTTTACACATTTAGTGTATGGCACTGCAAGAAAAGAGTCTTTGATCATAAAAATTATTTATGCAAAAATGCTAATAAAGATTTTATGTTGTTGTTTTCTCCCTTAACATCTGAGAATAAGACTTGAGAGCTCAACACTGTTTGGATTTTGGAGGAAAGAAGGCAGATTGAGGTCACACTGACATGAACATGCTCTGTCAAGTCTTCAAGTCTGTTCTGTTGCAGCATTTTGAGTTTTTTCATTAGTGAAGAAAGTTCCAAGAAGGGAACCGATACTTTACCAGCCACTACTCCAGCATAAACTATCTTTATAGGTCAATACAAAAGGTACCACCTACTGTCACAACTGTGTGTCTGCTCTCTGAACAGCTGTTTTCATTGCAATATGGCAGAGTGACAGGAGGGAGCAGTGAGGGGGAAGACTTACAGAGAGGAAGGCGTGCACGATGTCAGCCTTTATGGAGCTGAGAGGTTTGTCTCTGATGACTATGAAGATCTGCTCTTCTTTCTCCAGATTGATGAAGTTTCCAAACCATGACTTCTTAGCCAGCCTGCAGAAAAGAGGAAGGCCGAGATTACGACAGGGGCCTGGCTTACAACACAAGTTTAACATATCAGGATATATTTTCCTTATCTGGCTTGACTAAACCTAGCATCAGCAATCTTGTTATCAACGTGGTAAGTAAACCAACTGCCGTTTTACTGAGACTGGGATAGATGTCCGTTATGTTGGCATTGTCATACACAATATGGAAAAACGCATTGGGCAATTTCTCTTAATTACTAAATTCAAGTGTTTCCTTTAGTCCCATTTCTACAGGTGTATAAAATCAAGCATCTAGCCTGGAAAGTTTGGTGGAGGAGGGCTAATGCTGTGGGGTTGTTTTTCTGGGACTGGCCTGGGACCCTTAGCTCTAATAAAGGGAAATCCAACTGCTTCCAACTTTTGGGAACAGTTTGGGGAAGGCCCTTTTCTGCTCCAGCGTGACTGTGCCCTGGTGCACAAAGCAAAGTCCATAAAGGCATGACCAGACAAGTTTGGTGTGGAAGAACTTGACTGACCCGCATAGAGCCCTGACCTCAACCTCACTGAATGCCTTTGTGGTGAACTACATCAGAGATTGTGAGCCAGGCCTTATCATCCAACATCGAGGTCTGACCTTCAAATTCTGGGTGAATGGGCAAAAATTCCCACAGACACACTTGGAGATCTTGAGGAAAGCCTTCCCAGAGGAGTGGAAGCTGTTATAGCTGCAGAGGGAGGACCGACTCCACATTAACTCCTGTGGATTCAGAATGGGATCCTGTAGGTGTAATATGTGGATTGGCCCAATACTTTTGTCCATATTGCTTATGCTTAAGCCCAAAGACCAGTAAAAATTTGTCACGTTCAAAAGGTTCTTAACTTTTAATTCAAAATAAAAGATTAGGGCGATCCCGCAGCTGAAAGGCCTCCAGTCACTGGTTAGATTCCCTGAGTGGTGCGGCCATTTGCTGCATGTCATTGCTCTTACTCTCTTCCGTTTCTTTGACCAATAAAACCATAAATGCTTGTCTCACCAACCTAAAAATCCTATCACGTGTCCAAAGTTGCAGTTTAGCTTTCCAGCATGCTAAAGTAATGCAACTAATTACGGCACACATTCATTATCTGTGCTTCTGAATGCTGGGGAAAACAAAATGCGCTTTCAATGAATAAATGTAAGAAGGATGTGAGCTATTCAGGTACACTGCTGTTACTCACTCTGGAGAGGAGTCTGGGGTGAGACTGGACATGTCCTCCTGGGTGGGAACTGTGGATACAAAGAGAGGTCACAGAGTTATGCGAGTGGAAAGCAATTTCTTGTGAGCCTGCTCTATAATTTATGGAAACTGGGCTTACAGAGATATTTCAGCATCTCATTTTTCCATTACTAAAAAGGTACTGTCAGTGCAAATGAGAATTTGGCCTCATCATGACATGATTCAGTTTGTCTGGGGGGGTTCATGGCAGTATCAAAGCAGCTGTGAGAAAACTATCCAAACTAAGGCAAAAAGGGAGAAGGAACGGTTAATTTCCCCTCTCCGTAATGAGGTAGTTATCTTTATGACGTGGCCAGAGGCTGCAGATTCTCATGATAAGGTTGGCAGCAGGTTAACTGGAGCTAAATACAGTCATTAAGAGCACAGAGATGATTTGTATTTATTCCCCTGAGCCACGAGAATGCAGTTAGATGCATAAACACACTCTGCCGAATTGATTATCAGGCAGATAACAATGAGATAAAATCATTAACTCTGATGTGACTAAATCATAAGGTTTAATTTAATGTGATCCGCCCCTCTCCTCTCTCTACCTTGCATTTTCCTGCGGTGGAAGCGCGGCGAACCGAGGAAGCTGTTCTTGATGGAGTTGAGGCGCGTCCTCCAGGGCATGCCGCCGATGGAAGGGCTGGGCGGGGGCGTCGGGCTGGGGGTGCCAGCCGGACTGTCCTTGGGCGTGTGCACCGGGGTGCCTTTGGGAGTGGGGAGAGGACTCCCTCTGGGGGAGGGGTGGGGAGTCACCTGCGTGATGGGGACAGATTTGCCGTTGTGGTC
>VUQH01009601.1:5834-19157 GCA_015106775.1 Etroplus canarensis
AGGAGGCAGAGTTGGAGGTGGCAGAACTGAAGATGTTGAGATTTTCTCTGGAGTGACCAGGATGGACAGGATTAGAAATGAGTACATCAGAGGGACAGCTCAGGCTGACAAGTGTGGAGACAAAGTCAGAGAGGCAAGGCTGAGATGGTTTGGACATGGTCAGAGGAGGGATAGTGGATATATTGGACAAAGGATGTTAAAGATGGAGCTGCCAGGCAGGAGGAGAAGAGGTTGATGGATGTAGTGAAGGAGGACATGCAGAGGGTTGGTGTGAGGGAAGAGGGTGCAAAAGAGGAAGGATGAGATGGAGGCAGATGATCTGCTGTGGTGACCCCTAATGGGAGCAGGCACAAGAAGAAGAAGATTCCAAAATATTGACTGGTGGGTACTGAAGTATTGATATGCCCATCTCATGCTGTGACCATAAACTAGGCTTGATCTGTAGCACTGCACCAATATAATAATATATCTCAGAGCCATTAAATATAACAAATAAAACCAACATTTTCACATCTATACTCAAAAACATTTCTTGTATTTTTTGTTTACTTAAAAAAGACAATCTATCAATATAAGAAGAGTCCGAGAGGCCTTCAAGCATCACAGATTGCAGAGCCAACTAGGTTCTTCTAGGGAACGGCAACGCAAAAGTCTCCTGTTTCACATGTGGACCACATATTCTCCTGACATCTTGAGCCTTTCTCACGACCCTACACGTCTGCGGCTGCAGGTGCAAAAACGCAGCAATAAACAAACAAACAAACTGTGAAAATAAACACAGGCTAATGACAGGACAGCTGCACTCTGCTCGCCAGGGTTCGCTCCATTAAGAGTTAAATGCTTATTTATAGCTTTCCTAGAGGAGTTAATGTGTCAGGGGGTGAGAGTGGAGGTGTGTCTTTAACACTTCAGCATTCAATATGGCACATGTCTGAGTCATCTGTTTTCAAGAAGGCCATAGATTTACACACTTAACCGGCACTAAAAGAAGAAAAACACACTGAATGCACAGCTGTCACCTACTTGCTAAGTATGCAGTTACAGAATATGAAGTCTGTCCTTCTGATCCTTTTTCTCCCGCCACTTTTAATAGGCTCGAAATATTAGGGGAAGAACTAAATAATTTACAACATAAAGAAAAGCATTTAAGTAAATCTGCATAGCTCTGCAGCCACCTGGTAGCAAAAAACTGAGTCCTGGTATCAGAAGAGCATGGCCAACGAAGCCATCTTGCAGCAGCACACTGAGCCCCCAGCCCTGTTTTGAATCAGAAGATAGGAGTTGATTATAACACATGCGGTTTATATAAAGAGAGACCTCACGCATTTGCTGACTTTTCCTCTATTAATGGTCCAAAAAAACACTGCGCCCTTTAGGATGATAATATTTCAGTCTGGGATCGCCAATAAAATTCAGAGGCTATATTTGGGCCTAAAACGTCAGACTGAAATGAATTTTGTGGGCGAGAATATTGCAGCGCTGTACTCAGGCCACAGGCAAGAAATGAGACTGTCATACGTACAATATTCAATAACAAAATCCCATCATCCTCAACTGCAGGCTATCCCTAAAACTATGCCAGTGAGATACAGGCTCTTCCTAAAGTTGAAGAAATTATTTGCAGAAGTGAAGTCTCAATACTTTTCTGGTTGGGGCCCAAAATTATGCCAGTTATATTCAGCATTTTATGTTTTTATATAGCTAAAATAGCACAAACCCCAATATTTATCTTATCAAAGAAAAACTGAGCTAAAACAAAGTGTCTATGTGTGTGATACAATGGTTTCACTGGGGCAAACAGACAAAAATCAGCATAAATCAGATGTAATCATTGCAGATAATGCATTGCGTGTGAAGCACTTTACTGAAGAATGATCTAGTATATCATTAGCGCAAATTACCACAGCATATTGAGCATATTGATAAAATTAAATAAACGAGCAAAACAAATACATGATTACATGGTCTGAGGCAATTTCACAGTTAGAAGCTTAAACCAGAGCTTGTGTAATCTCATTGTGATTGCTGTTGAGAAGATGTGAGGACACGCTTGTTAAATTTATTCCTGACCTTCACACACTTTAAATGTAAAGCAGTTCTGGGAACACTAAGAACAATTACAGGGCCAAATCTACATAAAAATTAAGATGTAAAGCCAGAAGAAACAAACAAAATTAATATTGTGTCTCATTTCACACACTTAAGTAGGTACGCTTCCAAGTAGTGCACTATGTATACTAGTGCACTTCTATATGTCAGATGACCAGTTAGCAGAATGTTGGTGGCACCTACCTCCTGAAACACCGCATCCTTATATGGGAACATTACATTTGGTTGTATAAACCAGTTCCATCCCATGAATCTCAAACAGCCACTCAGGTCTCGGGAGGTTAGAGAATGAAAAAATTCAGACTATTTGAATTGTCTATAGCCTCTGTCACACCTTGACAATTTAACAAACGCATGCTGACGTATGAAAAAATATGCAATTTGGCTGGCATACGTCGAATAAGTTACTGGTAAACTTTGTGTAAGTTAAGAGCGTGCTGCAGTACGCCAGTATACACTGGCGTCACCGGAAGATTTTGAGCATGCACAAAATTATGTTATGCATACTTTGACTCACATTAACCATAGGTCAAAATACATGGAGATAATGTCTAGCGTACCCAAAACATATTAATAACCTATGAGTAATGTGTTTTTAACTTATGTGTAACATATATCAAATTTACCTTTAACGCATATTGATGTTTGTAGACGTATTTGACGTGTTCAAGTCGTACTGAACGTGTTTCTAACATCCAGCTACCATTTAATGGCATATGTGCTGCGGTTAAGGAAAGTGGTATAAATGGGCTTCAATACGCTAGCATTCATTGGCATTACATTCTATAAATGTTAGCAATATGTTATCTATACGTCCATATAACATCATTGTTCTGCATATGCCAGTGCTTTAGAGGAATTTGGATGCGTCGGAATACGCTTGTTAAATCGTCATGGTGTGACAGGACCCTTAAAGGCAGAAGATAATCAGAAACAGTCCAAACCGTGCAGCATGTAATGGATGAGGTTAAATATTGGCCATGCAAATATTGTATAATATAATATTGTATTTAAGAGCTGCATGAAGTCTAAATCACCATCCTTGATAATCAAATCATGCTTTAAATGATCCCTAAATATTTGCACCGTGTATAATGTTGCATACACCTTAGATTAGTTTGCTTAGTTTGTGGCTAACGTTAGCAGTGCTAGCAGCAGCAGTCCTTACTTGCAGCTTATCGTCCACAAGCCTGTGCAGAACGCGGCCACAGAGGTTATATGATAGTTTACTTGGACACAGCTGGCACACAAAATGTTCTACATCAAAGTTACTCTAGAACTTTGCTGGTTTGCACAGCTATCATCTGCTTACTTTTCTCGCTTATTTACAACTTTTCTTTACAGAGAGAAAGAGGGGCACTGCCGTCTGTCAGGGCTGTAGCCCTGGTTAGTTGCAGGTGGCAGCATCTTCGAACTGCTGTTGTTCATTACTGAAAAAGACATTTAACTTACCAGAATTTACTAGCCACTTTTAACCATGCAGTGGCTTATGCTATACACTTTATTTATCTAACATAGTGGCCAATTCTAGAATCTTCAGTTAACCTAATATGCATGTCTTTAGACTGTGGGATGAAATCGGAGTAGCTGGAGGAAGCACAGGGAGAACATACAGACTCCACACAGAAAAGCTCCCAGTCAGGGTTCAAACCAGGGACCTTCTTGCTGTGAGGCAACAGTGCTAAACACAGCACCACTATGCTGTCCAGCTTTTACACCTACATCAAGCAATCACTCGCCTGTTTTCATGACTCTAGAGGGAAACTTTTATTGTTTTCAGACTCTGTACTGCACCTCATACGTGTATGAGTCTTAAGACCTATCCATGAACTACAAAGCTCCATGTTGCTTTAAATTTTGCCTCGTGATGAAATAGTCTATATTGTATGGTACGTTAGGCGTTGAGATTAGCTTCTTCACAGCGTCAGCTCAGATGCATGTGTGTCTAGTTGTTAGTGTCTAGTTGTACCCATTCTCCATCTGCCCTGAGGGACTATTTTGCATTAGAAGAAGCACAACAATCTTTATTCAAAAATGCTTGCGCTTGGAAGGATGTGAGATTGAAATGTTCAGTCCTGCTGTTTGGTAAAACACAGTACAGCATGTTTTCTGTTTGTTGACATATGCTAATGTCTGTGCTTATCTCATGAATAAAGCGAGGTTAGAATAAAGCTAGGCAGAAGGCTGGCCTCAGTCTGGCACGTATGGAAAAGGCTGCACTGCTCGTAATAGCAGCAGGCATGTGGGAGTGTTTAATGGAGAGTGGAGTAATTTGCGCTTTTTAATGATGATTAGAGGAGGAAATTGGCTCAGATTTACAGTGTCACTCACCACTGAGACAGAGGAGAGAGAAAATAGAATAAAGGCCTCTAAACTGTCTCTGTGTGTGGATATGCGTGTCTGTTTATGTGTGTCTGTGCGCAGGTGTGAGACAGAGAGAGAGACCCGTAACGTATGACCGATCCCCCCCTTCCCACACATGCCCGTCCACCCTCACACTTCCACACCCACACACCTCCACACCTCCACTTCTAGAGGAAATGTATCACTTAAACCAACTGCAGCTCAGCTCACAGAACCTAATGAATCTGGACTCAATTTTACGCCTAGCTGCCCTTCACACTGACACACACGTACACTCTCGCCCTGTGTCTCTCTCTCCCACACACACACACACACTTAAATACTGGGGCAGTCTTACCTATAGCTGGGTGGTGCTCTTTGTAACATAAAGACGAAATTGGAAAAGTGTGATTATGGCACTGATTGGCAGAAGAGTCTTTTCTCTGTCTTTTTCTGTTCTTCTCATCAACACTTTATTCTCCTTTTGACTTCTCCATTATCCAATCAAAACCTTCTGACATTCAGCTCTAGCTCTTCACAGCCCTTTATCACTAGTTTTTCTGCAGCTCCCACATTTTTCTCCTGGTTGTGCTATTTTCCAAATTAATAGCATGCTATTAATTTTGAGCAGTAGAGGAATAATAGGAATTTCATGATGCTTATAAAAGCACATGCAATTTTATCCAGGCTAATAGTTTGTATGTAAAGAATTTAGGTTGGTCACCCAGATGTCTAATTGTCTTGTAACTGCTGCTTGTGAGGGAACTACAGTTAGGTCCGTAAGTTTTGGGACAACAACACTTTTTTGTGTAATTTTAGCTCCGTACAACTCTTCTTCCTCTTCTTCTTTTGGCTGCTCCCATTAGGGGTCGCCACAGCGGATCATCTGCCTCCATCTCACGTTGTCCCCAGCATCCTCTTCCCTCACACCAACCCTCTGCATGTCTTCCTTCACTACATCCATCAACCTTCTCTGTGGTCTTCCTCTTCTCCTCCTGTCTGGCAGCTCCATCTTCGACATCCTTTGTCCAATATACCCACTATCCCTCCTCTGCACATGCCTAAATCAGCTCAGCCTTGCCTCTCTGACTTTATCTTCAAGCTTCTCAACATGAGCTGTCCCTCTGATGTGCTCATTTCTAATCACTCTTGCTGCTGTCCTTCTGTCACAAAGCACCCCTAACACCCATCTCCACCCACTCCACCCTGCCTGCACTCTCTTCTTCACCTCTCTTGTGCACTGTCTATTATACATAGCCCCCCATTTTCAGAGGCTCAGTCATATTTTGACTGTTTGATCTAAAATCAACTTTGGCAAAGTCACAAAATGTGCATCATTGTCCCAAAAACCTATGGGCCTATGTGGCTGTGCAGTCACTGTTTTCAGCTCTCACTGAGTCATTGTGTTACGTAGCTTTGCATGAGTCACTGTTCAAAATGAACCACATTTATCTAATACTGGCCCTTGGTGCAGTCCCCTCAGTTCAACCACCGACTGAAAGAAATCCTTTTCACTCTTCACCTTTACAACCAACTTTCATCTGATTGGCTGCCCCTCGTGAACAAAATATTTGAAAGCTAGCTGTGTGGGTTTGCTGTGTGCTTCAGATGACGACATAAGGGATATCAGTTATTTTTAATCATACAGATCCGAGTAGAAAAAAGCCTGTCAGGATCAGAGCTTTTAGAGAAGTCTGAAGCCTGCACTTTTACTTAAAAGGTATATGCAGAGGTATCAAGAATACATATATTCCTTACACAAGAAGAAAAATAGAAACTCGTGTTAAAAATACTCTGGTAGAAGTTTAACTACTGATTCAGTTTCTATACTTAAGTAAAAGTGAAATAGTACAGGCTCTAAAATGTATTCATTTCCACCAGCTATTTATTAATACAAAATGTACCTTCAGCTGCTCCTTTGTGTTCTCCGCAAGGGGTCGCCACAGCGGTTCAATCCACACTGATAATTTGGCAAAAGGTTTTACACCAGATGCCCTCCCTGACGCAACCCTCTATGGTGAGAGGGGCTTGTATCCCCACCAGCTATTTATTAATATAACATAATAATATTAATACAAGGGAATAGCAATGTTATTTCAGCCAGTATTAGTCATTCTCATGAGTGAATTCAGCTTGAACAACCGTTATTAACACAAGCAGAGATAAAAAAATTAAAAAAAGCAAATAATAAAAGCTCTGTTTGTTGTTGCCTACATTGTAGATAGGTATTTTTTTGCATCCTCATCTAAACAAACAAAAAAAAACAAATAAAAAAAGTATACTATTATATATATGATGAATAAATTATATGTTTTTGGCCTCTTTCATCTCTACATCTTTTACATCAGCACATGCACCAATGAGGCATCCACCAATTGGATTGTCTGTCAATTCTTATCGTTTGCTCCATTTAGGTTCAAATCAGTTTGATATTGGGAAGAGGTGCAGTGATGCAAAATAACCAGTAACTCCCCTGAGATGCGTTAAACCTAACGTAACACTCCTGTTTTGAAAATGTAAGGAGTAGAAAATGTGTAGAAGATGTTTGTGTTCAAATGTAGGAAGTAAAAGCAAAAATATGTCAGGAAAAGAAATACTCAAGTAAAGTACATTAAGTTGAGTAGTACTTACTGCAAGTACAGTGAAGCACAAAACAGGGGAAAGCAGAAACACCTAGAAATCCAGATCCAGATTACTTATATAACTGGACTGGACAGAAAAATTGAGTTAAAAAAGCACAAAAGGAAGATTAAATTTTTAACAGTTTACAAGCGAAAGGTCCCTAGTTTGATTCCAGGTGGGGACACAAGCCCCTTTCATTATGGAGGAAGAGCATCTGGCATAAAACCTCTGCCAATTTACCAATGTGGATTAACCAGCTGTGGTGACCCCTTGGGGAGAATACAAGGGAGCAGCCAAAGGTACTTTTTTGTGTTGGGAAAATCTTTTGTTTATTTTAAGCTGCAGAGAAGAAGTGCATGTAATTTCTTGAGGCAGTTTTTTGATTTGCTGTTATAAGTAAAACTGTGGGACATAAAAGGGGAAATAACCCAAAATAAATTGTTCGAGTTAATGGATTTGGATTTCCTGGGATTTGAAAGTGTGTTTAAATATTTGGTTGAGTTTGTTCAATGTTCAGGGTGACAAGTATTTTTTCATTTCACCAGAGCATCCTTTGTGTTTGTGGTTTGTAGTATTAAAAAAAAAAAGAACAAAGATTAGACAAACTGACTGAGAAAATCTTAAATGTCAGGAGAGAGACCTGGCTGGCATCCCAAAAGAAAATAGACGGAAAGCATATTTAAAATTAATTTATTAAGCGTGGAGTTCTTAAAAGTACATAATATAAATGGTTTATTTTACAATTTAATCTGAGATACTTTTGAAATGTAGTTGAAAATGAACAGCTTGATTTTGTTGGTATTGTACACACAGAATTTAAAGCTCTAGTGTTACCTGAGGAGTAATTTGTAATAATCGAGGAGATCATCTGTGATATTAATACCATTCAAATCTGCCATGCCTTTCTGTTGCAACTTGCCTAATATGTTTTGTTAGAGCAGCTGACTTCTTCATCACAGACTAGATTTCATAATAGATGCTCATTTGAGCTGAACATACGTTCACTGTAGCCTCCGCTAATGCTTTTGACACAGTTAAAATAAAATTTCTAACCCCAGTTGAAAGATATGGTTTTAAAATGAGAATGAGAATGAGAATCAGTATACTTTATTAATCCCAGGAGGGAAACTGCATTTTGTTACAGATGTCCGGTTTTCATATGAATAAATATACATTTGAAAGGCTGCAGATATAAATTTGAGAGGTAAGAATGTTATACAAATACATGTAAAAAAAAAAAAACGATAAACCTGTCTGTATGAACTGCCATATGTAACATAAAGAACTAAAGTTAAACACTGTATACAATAATAACTCTAAAGTTAAACACTTTATACAATAAATGTATAAAAGTTGCTAAAGGTGCATCTGTGCTGTGATGTTAGGTCTTTGCTCACACCAGATCTTCAGTGTTCTTTGTGCTCATGTACAGGGGCCTGATTCCTTCTCTGCAGGACCAGTGTATCCAGTTCATGATCAGCCACCTTGGCCCTCAGAAATTTATAGGGATATTTATGTTCACTGATAAATATGTGCACCAGGAGCTGAGGAAATGCTCAAATGATCAAGTCCACAAGAAGTACTTGTGTGTATCAGGAGAACAGGATGTCCTCCAGATTACCAACATTTTGAATAACAATGACCTCAACATGGAAAAGGAAGGGCATGAGTATAAGAGCATTGTTTACTGGCTAGATCATGATGCACTTGGCTTTAAAGCCCACTTAGCTGAGGTTTTCTTTTTCCCCAGTTTTTGTGTACAACCTTGAGTTGATATTTTTCTGGAAAATGACTTTATCCATTCCCAATCCTGCCATTAAAACTCCCATTTACTCTGTTTCTTTTTTCTAAACCACGAAGCAGGCATCAGCGAGAATAACACGAAACTGCCTCAGAATATTGCAGATGTGATTAGCATATGAGAAACCTGGAACAAGATTAATCTATATTTCTTTGACTTGGTGACAGTGTGGCCTTCTTCTTCTTAGGGGTGCTAGAGTGGATTGTCTGCTTCCATCTCGCTCTATTCCTTGCATCCTCTTCTGTCGTGCCAGTCCTCTGCATGTCCTCCTTTACTGTGACAGCATGGTAATAACAACAAATGTAGTGAGTTAAACTTCCGCTGATTCCTCTTTCATCCAGGGACACAGCCCAGACCAATGCCAAACCTTTTGAATCTCTGCCAAAATTTGAAATGTGGAGGAAGAGGTTTGGGACCAGGTGCTTACAGGTCTCTCTAAAAGCATTGTGATATTTTTGAAATCCACAGTATGTGTCACCTTTTAAATATTAATTGTGAATATTTCAGAACAAAACTCTTCAGTTTGGTGAAAACAAGCTGGGTCGGTGCTGAACTGCAACCTCCTCTCCCACCTCCACCACGAGCCACTGCGAGTTTTGAGTGAAAAGCTCTTCAGAAAGGCTAGAAAAAAATATGACATTTAGGATGAAATCACCCAAAACAGTTTTGAACATGGATAACAACTGAAGAGGAGAGTAATCATTAAAACACAAAACTATCATGGTCCATGTCGCAGCACCCTAAATTTGTCACAAATGTGCGCAGGCGACATACATTCCATAGAGGAGCGGTTCGCCTTCTTCTCTTTTGGGGTGAGAAGCCACATCATGCATTTCTCTATTAAGATATGTAAATTCATTAATCTCTCAAAAGCCCATTTTTACATCCATTTCTGTGTGTCATTCAAACGTGCTTCGTTTCCTCACTCTGTGCCAAGATTTCCTCATGGTTCATATGTCTGTCTTTCTGCTCTGTCACCCTCTCTGCCACAGCCAGACAGCAAATATTACTAAAGGAGACTTGTCTCGTCCCTAAAGGCCAATTGTCAGGCATAATTACAATAAGAGAATAAGGGACTGAAAGAGCAGATTAGATTGAAGCATTAGTTTTGCCTTCTCTGCACTGTGCACTGTGCTTCCACCCTGTCTGTTTGGGTCATTATCACAGAATCTGAAAAAGGACACAAGCGATTAATTAGAAAAAAAGTTCTGTAAAGGAATGCAGAAAAAAAATAATTGCAGATGACAAATAAATAACTTCTTAAGATCATATTAAGGAATTTAGTCTTGTTTGGTTCACCATGTTCTCATTCCAAGTTGTCACATTCTGGAATTCTATCAGATGCTGCTGGTGCTGCAAAGGTAGCATTGGTGTTTGTTCCTCGACCCACAAGCTGATGCTGTACTGGACAACAACCAATAGCTGTCCCCTTATAAAGAGCAAAAAAGCCTTGTTTGTAGGTTGGAGAGCTGGTGGTGGCATAAATGTCCCAGCATGGCAGTACATTAGTAGGTACTATGCATAGAATGTAGACCCACACGTTGTTGCCTTGCACTCCAAAATATGTGGGACAACTGATAATTTGAACTGCTGTTGTTGGTCCTTTACTTGCCGATTGCTGCAAAGAAGACATGAATCATAATATATGCATAACAAATGTCTTTGTAGAGTAGTGCAGTTTCTCTGTTTCTTGTTTGTTTGTTTCAACTTTTCTTCCTTTTCACAGGACACTCTGCTGTAGGGTTCCCTTTCCTGTTAACCCCACTTTTTAACCCGAGTGTCGCTGCTGTCCAGCAACATGCTGATGGCCTTTTGGAGGACAGTAGGCAAGTCCAAGTCCAGGCATTGTTGTTGCTGGTATTCTGCTGTTGCTACACCTATGCCTACATGTTGCAGCCATTTGCAGTGCCAAAATTGTGTATTACCACCGATAATGTGCATGTGTATGCAGTTCACCTCCTCTCACCAATTAGAAAACTACTTGGTCAGGTGTAGGAAAAGATTGTGGTTTTGGTTGGAATATTACACTTAAAGCTACCCATTATATTTAAAAGTGACATCAAGGTGTTTTTACAGGTGTCTATATGTGATGAGTCTAGAGTAAGAAACCTGCCTCTCTATTGCCATAACCTGGGGTATCACTTGCAAGTACTCAATTAACCGTCAGAGGTCTGAGCCATCATGGGTATTAACCCTGACCCTAACCCTGTATTTTACAGAAAGTCAAAACTGAATTTCTTTTTTTTTGAACTGTTAATAGTTTTGACATGTGCCAGTAAGAATAGTTATTTTCTGTCTTTGCTGATTGCCACATCTTGGAAGAACAATTTAATAAAGATAAAAGCTGCATATTCTGATTGTTCAGGATAAGAGTTAGATTTAGGGTTGGGGTTGTCACTAATGATAATGTAGATTTTAGAAGGTTAAAATCGTATAATTAGAGCCATACATTTTTGGATAATGACACAATTTTCTAACTGTGGCTCTGTATACAGTCACAGTAGAAACTGAAAAAATATGATTGACGTGCACACTTTTAGACTGAATTTGAGGAGTTTCATGAAAGAATTAACTGTTCAGTAATTACAGCCATTTTTACACATAGTGCCCCATTTTGAGGGGGTTAAAATGATTGCTGTCCACATCTTTTTGTGTTGCTGAGCTGGCTGGTGCATTCCTTCTTTTGAAGAATATGCCAGCTTGTTAGTCACGTCTAAAGTTTTTACTATCTCTCTGATAGGTTTATTTTGGTTTTTTCATACTAATAATGGTCTCATTCAGTTGTATCAACATCTCTTTGGAGCTCATATTGAGTCTTCTGTTGAATAGCTATCAAATGCAAGTTTCCCACTTGGCATAATTACAAAAATTGTGCCATTGTCCAAATATTTATGGAACTAACTTTGCATGACAGGGGAAAAACAATCGGTCTAAACACCAAAGAAACCAGTCACAGGAAATCTTTGGCATTTTTCCAGCTTGATATAGAACTCAAACATTTAATCATTTGCCAAACCTTTTTACAATCAATGTTCTTTGCATCAGCTTGAATTAGGTTGAATTAAAGTCAGATATGGTGCATACCTGGGTTTATGTGGTCTAGGTCTACACACATTCACACACAAATGCATTGATTGATTGGGCAAACCTTCAATAAAGATCCCCCCTGTGCAGGTGCTTACCCATCTCCAACAAACACCCAGGCAGGCAAACTGCATAAACAGCCCCTTCACACACACAAACTCTCTCACACACACACAAACACTTCCACTTTCTCCAAAGCAACAACACAAATAAATGTTGTGCAACTGTGTCTGATAGAGTACAGGAGGAAAGCTTGATTTGGTCCCTTTGGCACCCTGGAGTTTGGATTCTGTCCCTGCTCTTTGGCTATCCTCCGCCATTTCTGCCTCGCCAACTCTGGTTTTCTCTGTCTTACACACACACACACACACACACACACACACACACACACACACACACAGAGCATGCCAACTGTTACACTATCCAAGCCAGAATGACCATGTGTTGTTGTATCCTTCTAATATCTCCATCCTAACAGCAGCACTTCTAAATAGCACTTGATCACTTCTATGACACAACACTGTCTCCTTTCTTTGCAAATGTCCTCCCTGCATTCGCATATTCACATCAGTAACAGCCACCATCATTAAAATACAGCAGACCCATCTTTATATCTATACACACACATGCGTTTGCCTCGATAGACACACACACACTCACACCCCTCCAAGAATCAACACAATAATTGAAATATTTTCAACCTGATTAGGTCTGGCCTGCTGGCTGGGTCGGTTGCTAGGGCTGTGCTCCCTGGTTGCTAGGGGGAGTAAATCATCTGGCATTATTTGATTTCTGTTCCAGATATGAAACCGTTACCGCAGCGATTAAATGTCTCACAGCTTAGACACCTTGAGGGGGGAAAAGACTGAGGAAGAGAAAAGGGAGAGAGACCGAGAGAGAGATTAAGTTGAGGAGGGAGGCAGGGAGGGGAGAGGCCCCTTGTGAGAAAGAAATATGAGAAAAGGTGAGAATGATAATGCCTAAATACAGGAATACAGAGCAAGTGTGTGTGTGTGTGTGTGTGTGAGAGAGAGAGAGAGAGAGAGAAAGAATAACAGGGTAATAAGGATGAAATGTTTTCCTACACTTGCATGTCTCAGTTGACTGTTCTTTTCCTCCTGACGACTGACAGGTGTGTGTGTGTGTAGGTGTGTGTGTGTGTGTGTGTGTGTGTGTGTGTGTGTGTGTGTCAACAATGTGTTTACATGCATGTACAGTAGTCAGTGGGGCTGACAGGCATGCATCCTGGTGTGCGTCCGCGTGTGCATGTTCTGGAGTTGTTTGCACTCTGTTGATATAGAGATGTCTACAGAGTCACGATGAGGGCGCAGGGATCCGCCTACACATGGGAGCTGTGGGCGTTC
>VUQH01009603.1:2242-16287 GCA_015106775.1 Etroplus canarensis
TTTCTCTATTCTGCACAGTCACTGTCTACTACACTTGAGGCCATTCTTAGCTTTTATGTTATTTTTCTTCATTGTTCTGTTGTCTGTGTGCACTCCTGATATAAAGTCCCTTGTATTTTCTATATTCTTATGTTCTTTTGATTCTGGACATTATGTTTTTGTCTGGA
This sequence comes from Etroplus canarensis, assembly GCA_015106775.1. Taxonomy (NCBI): domain Eukaryota; kingdom Metazoa; phylum Chordata; class Actinopteri; order Cichliformes; family Cichlidae; genus Etroplus; species Etroplus canarensis. Next base: position 2,410 of record VUQH01009603.1, read on the forward strand.
CTTTTTCAGCCACAATAGTCTGTCTTCCAAGTTCTACAACTGGGTCCACCATTTCTCTACACTCCACACAGCAAACATGACAAGTGTAACAAAAACCAGTGTTGAAAATTGAAATAACAGGCTGATCCAACTTGCATCGCAATGTGGCTCACCAGTGTGTGAGTCCCCAAATACCTGTAAGCAGTCTCGACAATATCTGGGCAGCCTCCTGAAGGGATGGCAGATGATGTGCTCCCAATCCACCCTAACTGGAATCAAGGTGTCAGTGAGCTCCTGGACAGTCTGTGGCACTATTTGGAGGTTTTGGATGAAACAATATCTCCCAGAGGTTCTCAATTAGATTCAGGTCTGGGAAACTGAGAGCCAGTCAGTGGCATCAATGCCTTCCTCACACAGGAATTACACACTCTGGTCACATACGGCAGGGCATTGTCCTGCACTAGGAGGAGCCCAGGGCCCACTGCAATACCATAAGGTCTGGCAGTGAGTCTGAGTATTTCATCCTGGTACCTAACAACAGTCAGGGTACTGTTGATTAACATGTGGAGGTCTGCGTGACCCTCCAAGAATATACCTCCCACATATTTGTGTAATGTAAACATGATATGAAAAGAGAGATGTAATCAAGTAAATGAATAGACTAAGCAAAAAGGAAACATAAGACAGTAAAAATGATAAAACCCAGCATTTTAATCCATAAAAGAAATAGCCATTCTTTTTTAAGTATTAAATGCCCACAGGGTTTTTCAGAGGAAGGAGAAATAAATTAAGCAATTAAAGAACTGGTTATCTATGGGGCATAATTCTGGTAAACAGAGGAACAGACACATAGGGTACTGTACACTATGTGTAAACCACTATGGGGACACATTCAACTTAAAAGCAAAAGGTCCTTGGTTCGATTACAGGTGGAGACACAAGCCTCTCTCACAATGGAGGGCTGCATCAGGATTAATCTGGTGTGGCAATCTTTTGGGGAAAAAACAACTGAGCAATTAAAGGTACATTTAAGTGCCTACAGGGTTTTTTAGTGGAAGGAGAGCAAATTCATTTACAAGAACTAATTACCTATGGGGCACATTTCCAGTAAACAGAGTAATAGACACATGGCAGCTTGCTATACCTTCACATAATTGTGGCATCATGCATTTCACAGCTGCTTCATAATTGGCAGGCTGTCATCTTTTGCAAGTGTGACTCAGCTAATATCCAGAAATGTAAGTATCAAACAGGCCACATAAGATAATTACCTGGGTATTTTTATTATTTGGAAAACTCAGTTAGATATTAGGTCAAATAGCACTGCATGTCAAGACAATATGTACCAGTTTTTACTAAGTTTGAATATTTCTAGGATAGGTTACTGTCAACACTGTCACCATTCTCAAGCTGGGTCATTACAATACTAATGTGCCGCTAATGTGAATTTTGATGTATAACGATAGAAAAGTAAACTGTATGAAATAATTAAAAATTAGGTGTCACAGCAGCAGCTTGGCTAGAAGTTTAGGTTTTCCTTTCTGTTTAAATCAGACTCCAGACAGCAAATGCACCTTTTGTCCATCATCATATTCTCTATTTATTTTTAGTTAAACTGCCAACACATCCTGGTCACACAGATGTATGCCTTTGCCATGTGTAGTTCAGGGACACCTCCAGAGACTCGATTAAGTAGGGCCATAACAATATCGTTTTACCCTGCCTCTTAGCATTAGTAACCTGGCCTGCAGAAACATAATCTTTGCCCCACATATTAGTTTTTTTTAGGTATAGTTTTCACCCTATTGATCAGTCCCCTATTCAGTGGTGCATTTTGCCAAGATGGAAAAGATGTAAGCAAGATAAGAAATCTTTATTTACATAGCGCATTTCATTTCAGGTGGAAGCACAATGTACTGTACAGAGCGTGAGAGATCACAGAGCTTGTAGCATGACAAATTCCTCTTTTCAAGAACTTTGTGCAATATTTTTTTCCTTTCTTTTTCTCTCCTCAACTGTGACCACTGTGCAATCAGAATAATATTTACATACATATAGTGCGATCAAAATACTCAATGTGAAATGCAACACTAAAACATAGTTGCTAAGTGTGCATTCTTGTCTATGTGTATGACACATGCAAACACCTTCTTTATACACACACATTTAAGGAAAGCAGGAGGGGCGTTACAAGTTACTAAGGAGATTTTGACTGTAATAAAAAGTCTTCCCTGCTTTTTTTCACATGAATTAGGTTAAAGTCAAAGTTTAGAAAAGTGCATATCCTGCAAAGCCATTCAAAACGTGGGACACAGTCTTGGTATATGGGACAAGGGGGACAAGAGATGAAAAATGCTGTGCAGTTCCACACAAAGAGGGACATCTGGTCACCCTGCCTGTAAGCCTGTCTTGTGGCCCTTCACTTGCATTAAGTCAGAACTCCAGCTGTACACCTTTGTTACCCTCAACATGCTCACAGTAACGCAAGTAGTCGATCTGAAAGTGAATTTTACTGTAGCGATGTTTCCTTTATGCGTTCTGTTTTGCTGTAGACAGTGCGTGAATTATTCACGGAGGAAGAGGAGAGTCTGGATCCCTCTGCGTCTACTGGAAGAAACTGCAGTCATGTGACCGCAAACGTCAACAGCGAAATGGCAGCCTACTGTTTTCTCAATTAACACAAGGTCCGAGCTGGCCGTAAGGAGCGCTTCGATTTGTAATCTAAGAATCGCATTTTCAAGGCGAAACCACCGGGTGTGTATTCAGCATTTCACTGGCTGCATGCGAGGGTACTTTCTGACTTTGTATTATGCTAGCGGCGGTTTGAAGTGCTAACGTTTGTGTGTCCAGGCGGCACAGAGCTGTGGACTGTTTTCACATGAGGGAAACGGACCTTCAGCCCACACCAGTGTCTGTAGAATTATCTGCTGTCAAAGCCCGAAGAAAAGCTCTTGCTGAAGCTGTAAACAGGGGCAGTGTGGCAGCAGCTTTATAAGTGTCCCGCCAGCGTGCTACCACACCCACTACTAAATTCAACGGCGACGCACTGAATGAATTATTGTGTGTGTTCTGGTTGGCCTGATCAGAAAAGTGAGCCCTCAGTAGAAAGTAAACTCGTACACGGACTCTATTTGTGTTTTGCTTTTTTTAATGGAGTATCAGATACATTAATTTGACTCATTGTGGCTAATTAGCTAGCCAGTGGTTTAGATACTAAACGCAACTGATTCACTTAATGCCAACTTGTAAACAACAATCGCGTGGGAAGCTTTGAGCCAATAGGAAACCTCATCGATGTGGAATACTGCTACGTGATTGGTAGGTTTGTGGATAGTTTTTACACCGCCCCGCAGTGAACGTGGATTGTGACGGTGAATCCGCTGGCTTTGCTTTAGGGGACTCTTCCTCTTTCGGCCGCTCCCGTTAGAGGTCGCCACAGCGGATCATCTGCCTACATTTCACTCTCTCTCTTGCAGCCTTCTGTCAAACCAACCCACTGCACGTCGCCCTTCTCTGTGGTCTTCCTCTTCTCCTCCAGCGTGGGAGCTCCATCTTCATCATCCTTTGTCCAGTGTGTTGGCTGTCCCTCCTCTCCCATCCATCTCAGCCTTGCCTCTCTGACTTTATCTCCAAACTTCTCAACCTGAGCTGTCCCTCTGATGTACTCATTCCTAATCCTGTCCATCCTGGTCACTCCCAGGGAAAATCTAAGCATTTTTAATTCTGCTACCTCCAGCTCCGCCTCCTATGTTTTTGGTAGTGTCACCATCTCCAAATCATATATCATAGCAGGTGTAACTACAGTCTTGTAAACCTTCCCTTTCGCTCGTGTTGCTATCCTTCTGTCACAAAGCACCCCTGACACTTGTCTCCAAACTCTCCACCCTGCCTGCACTCTCTTCCTCACTTCTCTTGTGCTCTGTCTGTTGGATGGTTGACCCCAGGTACTAAAACTCATTCACCTTCCCTACCTTAGCTCCTTGCATCTTCACCATTCCCCCTGCCTCCCTCTCATTCACACACAGATGTGCTCTTGTCCTGCTTCTGCTGACTTTTATTCCTCTTTGCTTTAGGTGACTGTTGTAGTGGAAAAGTGCCAACTTAACCTGGTTAGTTAATTCTTTTAATATTTAACCCTGAGTCCTGTGACACATGCTTAATCAGCATATTGCAACAGAATAAAGGTCCAGGTGTGGCATGTGACTTTGAGCTCCACGTAAATAGTCAGGTAGGCTTCAATCAGTCACTGATCAACTCCAGTCACCTGGGGTCAGCATGCCTTCCCAAAAGTCAGGTAATCTATGAAGAATCAAGTTTGTGTTTATGAAATACCAGTGCCTTGGTATATCTGATTACTTTATGATTAAATTGTTTAGTATGGGTGTTAGATAGGAGTGTTTGTAGTATTAATTGACTGTCTTGCTATGTTCTCACAGTGTGAGAAATTTGCACCTATTGTCTACATCATGAAGGAGCCATGAGTGAACAGCTGTGAAAGAATGTGTAGGAGTTGTCACATGGGATTAAAATCTCAGACTTGTCAATAAAAAGTTGCTCACCTTCTGTAGCCACAAACCTCTCTCATTATGTAGTTTGAGAACATTGTTTTTTTGTTTCAAATGATGGATGGTTTTGATAAAACCTGGGATTAGGTTGTAGGTTGTTGGTTGTCTGTCGCAGCAGAGAGGAAAATAACTAAGCATATTGGTGCAAAGGTCAGATGCAGGTACAACTTTAAAATCTGATAACCCTTAATTTGCTTTTTAAAATGTAAATGTTTCTTGTTGACTTCTTTCAAAGATAAATTTAAACATACTCTTATTTATTTTCTGTTCAGACAAGGCCATGTCTCCAAAGATCACAGGAGAGCTGCTCAGGCAACTTCGGCAGGCAATGAGGAACTGTAAATACTTCTCGGAGCCTATACAGGCCTACATCGTCCCATCTGGGGATGCACATCAGGTAAGTCAAAAGTCACCTGCAAACACATGCACACATAATACATTTACTACATTTAACATGTTTGCATGACCCTCTAGCATAAACTAAGACACATGGAAAAACTTAGCTCCTTTTCCTGTCTTCTTTACTATACATTTAACTGAGATTGCTTCTCATTGTCTTGTCTGGCCTTCTCAACTAATTACAGTCCTGTTCACTGCTCTTCCCTTTGCCTCTTCATGCACAAGACATGATGTGAGAAGAACCTCCAGGGTGGCAATTAAAATATTTGATGGGTGGGTGGTCACTTCACACTGATTGTTAATGAAGCTGAAATCTCCTTCTCTCTCTGTCTTTGTGCCTTTCAGAGTGAATACATTGCACCGTGTGACTGCAGACGTGAATTCATCTGTGGATTCAATGGCTCTGCAGGTTTGTATTGCTTTTGACTTATAACTGGTGAATGCACATGCAAGTGTAGGTATAATCTAAGTTCAGTAAATTAATTTTGTGTTTTAAATCTCAGTTGGACCAATGAGAAACAAAGATCTTGACTGTGGGGAAAAAACAAAACTGGAACATTAAACGTACCTCTAGCTATTATGTTGATATCACCAGTAAAACATCCCAGTGCATCTTGCCTCACGTTCATATTATTCAGTTTTAAAGTAGTTTTTATAGCATGAAATGCTGTTCATTTTTGAGCTATGTGATTTCTTCATGTAACAAAACTGTGGCAAACCCACTGGCCTGACATCAATACAGTTTGAAATTAGAGACAAAGAGCTCACTCTTTCTCAGGCGGTTTGTTTCACTACTATAATTTTACAGGTATACATTGTATGTAATCTCAGAAATGAATTAATACATTTTGATGCAGCATCTTAAGGTACAAACAAAACCAGTACATATGACACGTAGCCCACAGACAATGACGTTCTCTATTTTCTTGCATACTTTGGCACTCAGGTACAGCCATCATCACAGAGCAGCATGCTGCAATGTGGACTGATGGCAGATATTTCCTGCAGGCCAGCCAGCAGATGGACAACAACTGGACTCTCATGAAGATGGGTAATGTTCAAGTTGGTGATTCAGTGATGAAAATAATTATTTCTAAGTTCAGTTACATAAACTACAAACACTGATCTTTAGTTATTTTCTTAATTTTATAAGTTGTGGTTGAGTAAATATCTTTTTAAAGGTTAAAATGTGCTTTGTAGATTCTTTTATGAAGACAATGCAAAGATACAGCACAGGTGTTTAGAGTTGTCAAATAAATAAACTAGAAAATATGAATCATAGCTGGGACAGTCAGATTGTTTTGACCCAATTTAAGCCTGGAAAATGTCTCAAATTAGAGTTGAGACATTATTTGCTTCTGCCCTGAGTGTAGACACGCATATTGTGTTCCGCAGTGGTGTGAGTCATGCTGTTGTGAGTTTATGTCTTTAAGGTGTCATTGACTAATTTTAACCATTTATAGGATTGAAGGAGACACCCTCTCAGGAGGACTGGTTGATCAGTGTTCTGCCAGAGAACTCCAAAGTGGGAGTAGATCCTTGGATTATTGCTGCTGGTAGGTTACAATATCCTTTTCATGTTAGTTCAGTAAATTACCATTGCAAGCTTTACAGGGAACTCATCCTGCTATACAGTAACCATAGGTATACTCCCTGCATAACCTGCGTGAATATAGAACTAGTATAATTAGTACAGTTCTACCTTGTATGATGATGAAAAAATAATGTGCTCAGAGTGCATTACACAATACTTAACATTCATAAATTTTCAGATACATGGTCCTCATGCTGTGATTTTGGGTTTTCATCCTGCAGAGCCTCTATTTCAGACCCACTGATCACCCAGTGTATTCAAAAAAATCTTGTTTCCCTCAGTAGTAATTTATTTTTGGCAATATGGAATCAGCAACAATGGATAATACACGGTCAGACACAGAATGAATGGAAGAGTTAGGGTGGAGGTGGGTTGCAAAGTGGCTTGCAGATGCACAACATCTGTAGGCTTAAGCAACTTAAGTAGCATGTACTATATGAGATTAGCCAGTTGGATGTGTATATTGGTAATAGCTAAACCATCTGCTATTGAGATCAGCTGCTCTGCTGGGATTTTGGCAGATTTTTTTTTTCTAGTTTTTGTGTAGTATTTTTGCATCTTAAGAAATACATACTGAATTTCAGACCAGTGGAAGAACATGTCCAAGGCTCTGGCCGGTGCTGGTCACTCGTTGGTGGCAGTGCAGGATAACCTGATTGATGCAGTCTGGACCGACCGCCCAGAAAGACCTAGCACACAACTCCGCAACCTTGGATTGGAGTATACTGGTAAGTGCCTTTTTGTATTAAGACATTTTTGCATGCACAATCAAATTATATTAATAGGGGTTTGTTTGTGAGAAACATTAAGAATTGTGAAATATTTTTAGAGATCCCACTTGTACTTTGCCACCTTTATTTTATTCCTACAATCAATTCTTTATTTTACTGTATTGAAAGTAAAACAATTAACATTACTGCCCATAATCTGGATACTGTGTAATCTATCTATCTATCTATCTATCTGGTGTATCTTTCTTATCTTTTGTAGCTAAAAGCTGCAGTTGACTTTGAGTAGATGGAATGTGTTTGAGGAAATATACTTGGTGTCATGCTGTATTGATTCTGCCTGTCTGCAGGTGTTTCTTGGCAAGACAAGATCACAGCACTGCGAGCCAAGATGTCAGAGAGGAAGATCACCTGGTTTGTTGCCACAGCACTGGACGAAATTGCATGTATGATAGATTATTCAGTACTACCCATATCCTGTTCCTTCACTGTGTCTAGAAATAATCCATGTAATTTGTTAGTTCAGTAAAGTTTTAAGCCCAGGACCAAACATTACCACCCAGTTGAAGTCAGGTTGAAAACCTTTTTTGGGGGGAAATATTGTTTATGCTTTGAATTGGTCATATTGGGTTTTAGCAGTTTTTATTTATCACTGTGTTGGGGAAAAAATGCTGTCAGTATCAAAACTACTTTTGGTGTGCAAGTCAGGTCGTTACAGGTTTGTCCGCTGTGGAAATGCAAGTGAGCAGCCGAAGGTGCTTTTAAGTCAGTTTGTTACATGCTTAAGAATGGAGGACAAACACATGCATGAGTGTCCCTTTAGATGGCTGTTTTGATTGCCTTGATAATTAGATAAAGGCTGATTTTGATTGTGTTGGCTAAGCTGATTGGCCTGCAGTAAGAAGGTCCTGGGTTCTAATCCACCAGCCTGCTGAGGCCTTTCTGTGTCAAGTTTGCATGTTCTCCCTGTGCCTGTGTTGGTTTTCTCTGGGTACCCCTGTTTCCTCCCATAGTCCAAAGACATTCAGGCTGCTTCTAAATTGGTCATATGTGAGTATGTGTGGTACCTGGGATAGGCTGGTTATAAATGAAGGGGGTTTTCTCAGCCATGAAGCTGCAAAGGATGAGTGACAGTCTACAAATATTAATATTTAACAACCAATTTGTACAAAGGCATCATCACATTAGACACAGTATTCATTGTTACTGGATATATCAGAATAGAATGAAAGAGCATCAGTGTCATTATGTTTTTCCCCTTTGTTTAATTACATATTTTAATGTATTATTGTTGTTTTTTTTTAACAGGGCTGTTCAACCTCCGTGGTGCAGACATTGAGTACAACCCAGTTTTCTTTGCATATACCATTGTCGGAATGAACACAATAAGGTGATGGCCTACAGCGGGTTGCATTAGTATACTAGCATCAAAAGTTTAACTGATCCAGTAATTATGAATTTTGAATCATTTTAGATACCACAAATACTACAATTTTAATGTCAAAATACCTCAAGTGTGCATCACATAATTTGTATACTAGAGGCATTCTGTGCTGTGACCAGTAAGAATTTTTTTAGGGCACATTAGACACAATTTCATTCTCTTTGGTGCAGTCACATGTTTGTGCTACTAAGTTACAATGCATACATTGCATTGCAATGTATGATGCAATGCATACATTTTCAATGCACTTGATGACATTTAAAATACTACAGTATACGCTGTATATATTAGGCTTTATGTTTGATTCTCTTATTTTTTGATTAGTAGTGCTGATAGTGGTGATTTGTAAAATAAATATTAAAAATGATATACACACTTGATGATATTCCTCACCAAAAGCATGTAAATGAAAAAAACTGACAATTTTCCAAATCATGTCTAATCTTTACTCAGCAACCTCTTTGTCTTTGCAGGTTGTTTGTGGACCTAAAGCGTCTTTCTGACCCTGCCGTGAGAGATCATCTGCAGCTGGACTCCCCCAGCAAACCCGAGTTGAGCATCCAGACATATCCATATGAGTCAGTCTACACTGAGCTCCAGGCTATCTGCGCTGCACTTGGTCCCAAGAACAAAGTGTGGATCTGTGACAAGGCTAGTTGTGCTCTTACACAGGTTATCCCCAAGGTGAGAGAACACAGGTATATCCAGAAATAAAGTTAGGTCCATAAGTTTTTGGTGAAATACACATGTTTTGTAATTTTGCCTCTGTACTATTAAGATATCATTGAAGTGCAGACTTTCAGCTTTAATCTAAGCCATTTAACAAATGTATTAAACTGTTTAGGAATTACAGGCATTTGTAGTCACCCATTTTCAGAGGCTCAAAAGTAATGGGATAAAATACCATAATTTTAAATATAAGGATTGTTTTCAATACTGGGATGAAAGTCCTTTGCAGTCAATGACTGCTTTAAGTCCAGAACCAATGGATATCACCAAATACTGAGTTTCCTCCCTTGGGATGTTTTGCCAGGCCTTTACTACAGCTGCCTTCAGTTGCTGCTTGTTTGTGGGTCTTTCTGCCTTCGGGTTTGTCTATAGTAACTGAAAAGCTGCTCCGCTGGGTTGAAATCAGAGGTCTGCAGTGAACGCTGATATTTATCTAATTTGTTTGCTGTGTGAAACTCTTGGGTTGCTTTTACAGATTAGATTAGATTAATTAGATTAATTAGATTACAGTATGCCTAGGTCATTATATGTAAAGTGTTGTCTGACTAGTTGGTGAACTGGTTCCATTGGCAGCCAGACATTGGCTCTGTCATTTTTGACAGTTGACAGTTTTCTTTCCTTCTCCATACTTTTCTCTTACAATCACTCTGATACAAGTTTATCTGGATTTCATCTATTCAGAGAATTTATTCCCAGACTTGGGCAGGCTCTTTTAGATCATTTCTGCTTGAATCTAATCTGATCTTCCTGTTGAGTATAAGAACTAGTTTGTGCCTTGTTGTAAACCCTGTTGACATTCCTGATGACATCTCTTAATTGTAGGCTCTCAGTGATGCACCTACCTCTCTGAGAGTGTCCTTGACTTGGCTAGATGTTGTGAAGGGGGTTTTCTTAACATGTAAAGAATTTTGTAATCATCCTCTTTAGTTGTCTTCTATGATCTTTCAGGCCTCTTGGTGTTGCTGAGCTGGCCAGTGCATTCCTTCTCTTTAAGAGTTTTTCAGGTTGATGATTTGGTCACTTCGAAAGTTTTTACTCTCTCTCTGAGTTTTATTTTGGTTCTTCAGCTTAATGTTGAGGCTTAATTGTCAACCCCCTTGAGTTAAAGGTGAATGTTTGCACTTCAGTCACATTTTAACTGTTTTATTTCATAATCCATTCCAGTGGTGTACAGAATTAAAATTACAAAAAACTATCATTGCCCCAAAACTAATGGACCTAACTGCAGTTAATGTTTAATGTTATCATTTTGCTTCAGGTGTTCACTAAAGAATATGAAAATAGCTGACTTGTATTCAAACCATAATCTTTTACACAAGTATGAAGTTGTATTTGCTTTGAAGTTTCAGTAGAGGATAGCATGTCTGGGTGACTTTGTTTGAGAGATTTCAGAATTTAGATTACTTTTATTTCACCTTGAAGCAAGACATCTGGACTGCTGCTTGTTAGTTTTCACTATCTATATCCTTATATGTATTAGATGACTTGTATTCATATTGTTACAACCTGTAGTGTTGTAATTTCTGTGAGGGAGGACAGGGATGCATTTATTTTCAGACATCTGAATTTCAGAGGTAATTAATATGTAAAGCCTTAAGATGTAAATGCCCTTTTTCTCACATGCTTAAACTAGTAAAGCTATAAATGTGAACAATAATTTAAGAAAAACTAACTCGTAAAATGCAGCGAGATATTGTGTTTGTGATTCAGTTGAACTTGCTCTACCCTTGATGCAAATGGTTCCATACAACAGTTAATTTTCCTAATCGTTTGTCAGGGCATTGTGATAGTCAACATCGCTTCTCTTTGACTTGGGAGCAGCAAAATAAATTAAATGGTTCTCATGTCAAATTAACATGTTTAAATATATTTTAAGGTCAGATCGGTGTCTTTAAGTTGTATTTTTCCTCCTGACTTATTTTAGGAACACAGAACTCCAATTCCATACACTCCACTATGCCTTGCCAAAGCTGTGAAAAACACCACTGAGATCCAAGGCATGAAAATGGCTCATGTGAGATCCTTTGAACTCTGATTTCTCTGTTGTACAATATAGTGTCTGTGGCTGTAATGTTTTTAAAAATTGTTCAGTTTCCATCATGAAAAAATGGTTCTTCTGCTTTCATCGACAGATCAAGGATGCAGTAGCCCTTTGTGAACTCTTCTCTTGGTTGGAAAAAGAGGTACTTTCATTAGTTTTCTAAGACCAAATGCAGCATAGGTCCTTCAGTCTGTGACAGAAGAGAATCCATTGTACTTGAAAGAGAAACTTAAGAATACTACAAAAAATGTTTTTCATTTTAATCTAATTTTCATTTATGAACTTTTTTCTATTCTGGCTTAAAAACAATTTGCAGTAATTTGAATAATTGTGCAACTCATATTGTTTTTGTAGTCTCCTTTTCCATAAAACAAGTTTGACAGAGTCATTAGAAACTTACAGATTTCTGTTGCAGTGTGAGGGTAGACACACTTTGCTCAGATGACACTTAACCTTGTAAATTAGTTGAACTGTAAGGTGTTCTATAATTCTATTGTTTTGTTTTAGCTCTTTTCACATAAACTGATTTTTCATTTTTTTTCTAGATTCCAAAAGGGACTGTGACTGAGATATCTGCTGCTGATAAGGCAGAAGAATTGCGTAGGTATGTTGGGTGTAGGCTGTTTCTCAAGTTCAACCGGTTAATTTTGACCCAGTTCAATCTTGCTCTTAGACCCACCCACTCAAGAGTAAAGGCATGCAGTCACTCTTTCAAGTTGTAAAGATAGGGAAAAAATACAGCAGCAAGCTGTGAAATGCTGTCACCATCTCTGACGGAAGTAGGAACTTCCATCAGATGGATGGATTCAGATCATATGTCATTTATTTAAACTGCGTCTTTTTTGTTTTGATTTCATTGACACATTACAGCAACATTTCTGAGGCACACATGTTTGGCTTAACATTTTTCTTCCTTGTTCCTTAATACTGACATTTATGAGAACAACAAAAAAAGTAATATAATATGAAACACTGTCCGTGTCTGTGTTGGCTCGGTGACAGACTGGCAACCTGTCCAGGGTGTACCCTGCCTTTTGTCCCATGACAGGTGGGGTAATCTCCAGTTCCCCCCGCAACCCTGAATTGGATAAGCTGAAGACAGTGTTTGAATGACTAACTATCAAGCACTTGTTAAAAACAACAAAAGTCATGTACAAACATGGGAAAAAATTCCATGAAAACCTTTTCATTGTGTTTATTGCTGAGATAGTTGTGAAGAAATTCACAGGGGAATTATTTGTCATTCCCCCCTATGGGACACAAAACAGGTATGTTGCTATAGTTGGTACTCTGGAGTTACAGCCCCCTCTACTGGACATGAAAGTAAAACACAATGTCTGCTGAAGTTCTGATATTAATATTCTTTAACTTTTGCAATGTTGTTATAAAAAATTTGAAAAAATATAATACCTGATCAAAAATACTACTTTCTGCATTGTAGAAGACATCAAAACTAATAAATAGCACATTTGCATTCATGTAGTAAGCAAAAAATGTTAACAGGGAAGGCAGTGTTTTATATGTGGCATTGTCTCAGCTAGCTTATTGAGGTCAAATTGAAGGAGTCTTCAAGGAGACACACACTGTGACCTCTGCTGTCTGACTCATCTCAGAGTTCCACATTTGCATTTAGGTTGTGTGCTAGTGATATGAATTAAACTATTAGGCCACAGTTCCTCATTCTTGAATTCAGGTGTTTTATTTAGTCCCCTTGCCACAGGTATATAAAATCAAGCACCTAGTCATACAGTCTGTATTTACAAACATTTATTAAAGAATTGGTTCCCCTCAAGAGCTCACCAAATTCAAGCATGACGGTACTGTAATAGGGTACCTCCTTTGCAGCATGTCAATTCATGAATTTTTTTTCCCTCCTAGATATTCCACAATCACCTGTAAGTGGTATATTACTAAGTGGAAATAGTTAGGAACCACAGCAACTCTGCCACCAAGTGGCAGACCACATATAGTTACAGAGCAGTTGGTGACTTTTTTGCACTGTGCGTAAGTCACCAAGACTCTGCTGACTCAATAACTGAGGAGTTCTAAACCTCCTTTTGGCATTCTTTTTCTCTCCCTATCCCTTGTATCTTCTTTCCTCACACCAACCCTTTGCATGTCCTCTTCTACGACACCCATGAACCTTCTCTGTGCTTTTGATCTCCTCCTACCTGGCAGCTCCATCTTCAACATCCTTTGTCCAATATATCCACTGTCCCTTCCCTGCATATGTCCAAACCATCTCAGCCGTGCCTCTCTGACTTTGTCTCCCAACTGCTCAACCTGAGCTGTCCCTCTGATGGACTCATTTCTAATCCTGTCCGTCCTGGTCACTCCCAGCAAAAATCTCGACATGTTAAATTCTGCCACCTCCAGCTCTGCCTCCTGTCTTTTCATCA
>VUQH01009626.1:6017-22046 GCA_015106775.1 Etroplus canarensis
TTAGGCTTTAATTTTTTTTTTTTTTTTTTTTTTCCCCCACGTAGGGTTTGGATTTTGCACAGGGCTGATGCAACGACTTTTTGAAGCTGAGGCACAGATACACGGTGACAGTGGCAAGTTGGAAACTAAAAAGCACACTTTGTGTAGAGAAAAGACACAGTTGCAAAAAAATACCTGCCTTCAGACCGATTGCGGAGATTTTAACAGATGTTCATTAAAAAGAAAAAGATAAGAGCCAAAACACCAGGGCTGAATTAGAAATGCTTAACATGCAGTGTTTACAGAAACACATCCTGAGAGAGATGAAAAGCTCAGACAAGCTCAGCGTGTCCTAACCTTACCTAAAATTTGCATCAAGGGTGCGCACTTCAGAATGAACAAAGCGTCGGCAGAACAGAAATTCAGCCTTTGCAAGCTTTAAACCTGAACGCGGTGTCGACAGAATCAAAGCAAAATGCCTCCAAAGTGTTAAAAGTTGTTGAACAAGGTTGCAGAGCAAACAGCAGGCTTTGCTGTGTAAGGCCGGGCCTTGGCCTGGACTCGTTTCCTAAGGGAGGGAGTGGGGAGGGGGGGTTGGTAAGACAATAATGTGTTTGTGTGTGTATGTATTAGGCAGAGAGAGAGAAAACAGGGGGAGGAGAAAGAGAGCGAGAGAGAAGGCCATTGTTTTTATTATGATCCCCTCGGGCTTAAAGGCTGGGCAGAGCATGCAGAGGGGTGGGGATAGAGAGAGTGTGGGAGATTTACAGTCAGAAAACAGGTCTCGCTTATAGAGAGAAGGGCTGATTAACTGAACACCTCTACACACACAAACCGGCATCAATCGGCCCTGACAGATTTCTTTCCCAACCTTCCCGTGCTTCTCTTCTGCTCGGTGTCCTGAGACAACGAGCCGCATTTGAACCTGCCAGTGTCACCTCACGCAAAATCCCTTAAACTGCTGAATCGCCAGAACCGTAAACTCAGGTGCGCTCGACTTCTCTTTCGAACTACTGAAGTGGTTACTTTAGCTTTGAAGTGGTTAACTCCCTGCGGGCCCTCTCTGTTTGGAGGTTACAGAGGAGAATAGGAGGCTTAATAAAGAAGAAACTCCATAAACAACCCCGGTGTCTAGTGCAATGAGTAGGCAGTTTCTGAGCCTGTCCAGACGCTCGGCTGTCTCAGAGCTCACTGATGTGCCTGAAGGACCAAATGGAAGAGCGGGACAGGAGAGGAGAGGGGGGCGGGGGTGCTTTTAAAGCTGATTAGCTGCATCCGCCAACCCCTCCTTCCCCACAAAACCTTCATGATGAGGAGGTGAGCGATGGACACGGGACACCGTTTCCTGGCAACTGCTATCGACCTGCCTCAGATCAATCCCCAGACTTCTGGTGATGGCTGATTTTGCTCTTCCTTTTCCTCCTTTCAGTACGAGTGTCCTGTTAGCTTCAAATCTGCCTACTTAGGTGTCTCAACTTGTCCTGTCTGCGCCTAGTGGGAGGCCTAAGAGAACAGCAGTGTCAGGTTAGGCTAGCATACGCTGATACCCTTTTTCCTTCGACTGAGTGCTGTTGCCCAAATTAGAACCAAACAGTGGTGCTAAAAAGCGGACAGTAGCGCAACACCCATAATTTTTTGTCGCGCATAAATGACCCCCAACTTCTGCCGGTAATGCTTAACGTTTAAATATCTGCCTGTGGAAATGTGAGCTGGTTCAAAAAGACGCCAAGGCAGAAATGGCTCTGCACTTGCACTGGCACCGGCACTGGATTTGGTGGAAACGAAGAACGAATGCTCCGAATATGGAGGCTCCGAAGCGTGGTTGTGCTTGCACAAAACCACAAGCAAAGCACTTTGACAAGCCTTCCTAAAAAAGGCCTGTCACCTTACTGTAAGCTAAAGTTTCCTCTTTGGCCAGCACTGTTGTTGAACTAGCGGGGGAAATCTGGGTCACATGGGCCGGTGCCAGTTCTCTCTCCCTTTCTCTTCTTCCTCTCCTTCTTCCCACCCCTCCTTATTCTTGAGATCCAAACTTTGCAAGCTCAGAGAGTCTAGGTCAGCCTTCTTCCCTCAGTCCCTCCGTCTCCCTTTCCTTTTCTCAGCAGCAAGAAATTCCGACCCTCCTCAGCCGCCCCGTCCACATCTGTGTAACCTGAGTCGGGCAAGCCGAGCGCCTTCGGGTCACAGTGGCAGCTGCTACCTCAGATAAGCCTTCCTCCAATTCATGTTTGAAGTCAAACCTTTATAGACTTTCACCCACACGCTCGTTTTATGCCTGATTTCCAAGATTAAATTCATTATGATGAGATAATTTAACATCTTCAGTTGAATATTTTTAAGAAAAGTGTTGATTTTAAAAGGATTATCTATGGTTTTGCATGTTTTAGACAAACCTTGCAAATCTTCTAATACTGAAGAAATGCAGTTAAAAGGCAGGTTTTCTGTGCACGCATTCATCTTTCTCTACTCTTGAAATATGAGAAAGAAAGCAGAGAGTGTTTTGATTTTTGGAGATTAGGGATCAGTAAAGAGGTTGACAGTATTTGCACACACCTGCTGTTACTTGATGAGGAGGATTAGTCCATGATCACATGGGCCCACCCTGACACTTACAGCAAGATCACAGGTCATCACATGGAGTTTCTTTTAAAAAAAAATACCAGCAGTAAAAAGTCTATTATGAACCGTATGGTGCATGAGCTGCATCCTGCGAATGGACCGTTACATCCTTTGCTTTGTTTCTCCCTCCTTTTATGTTTTTCTCACACACACAGATGCGGTGAATGCTCCCTCTCCTATGTTATTTCACAGTAAGCCGACTTTGTACATTAACCATTAGTCCATCCCCTTCACAGCGCAAAGAAAGAGTCTTATTGTTGACAGAAAAGAGGCACTCTGAGAATGAGCCCTGCAATTGAGAGCCAAAGGAAGAGCTCCTCTTTAAAGTCTGTTTACCCTTTCAGCCAAAGAGGTCTTTAACAAGCCTCCAAATAAGGGAAAGAAAGATGGCAGACCTACTGTCCATCAGTGTGAGCGCAAGATAAGGAAGGAAAATAAGGCAATAGCCATCTGACCTTAAAGGATTATTACAATTTATTACAACTTGGGTCTCATTTTCATAGCCATCGTTTCTATCTGCTAACATTGAACTCATCAAAGATAAGATTGTATCTGTATCTGGGATGATGTCAAAATAGCAAAGCTGAAGCCTCCGTCAGACAGTCAGAGAAATAGTGGCGTCAGAATAATACAACCCATTTCAGACGGTGAGAATTCACATAAATGCCCAATCAAGTTGGAAAAACAGCTTGGAAATTTTAGTGCGCGAGTTCCTAAGGTGTTAACGTCACACACAAAAACACAGTGAAAATAAGTTTTGGTTGCTCTTGAGATGATCTTGATTAAGGGAAAAGCAATTCACAGCTCTCTGTTGACTTTGTATTACATGAAGGTGATCTCTCATCAGTTCTGTCTGCTCGCATAAAAACAAAAAATACCTTAAAACTAAAATAAATAAAGTTTTATTTTTATAGCTGCCAGACAGATGTAAGGTCTGCTGAGTACACTGATTAGTTTGTGACTGATAAGTTAAAAACCCAAATGTCAATTTTAGGCTACTGCATTTTTCTAAGCTGAAAGCACGCCACTTGTGTTACAGTGTAATGTGGATAACTGAGATAGCCACGAGTAACAATCTCGAAGTGACTCACGGTACAATATTATCATGATACCTTGCCCATGATAGCAATGGTATCACGATACGATAACATGGTATCACGATACCAGTGTTATCGTGGGCAACGTATCATGTTATCGTGATTCTCAACAATCATCTGCGACACATCACAATATCTGTGAAACTGAATCAAAGCTATTTTAAAAAAGGACCCTTAAGAGGCAAAAAGCTGGGAGTGTGTTTTTAATTACTGCATTGTAGTGGCGTGTGTGTGAATTGTTGTTATTTAGTTTTATTACTGAATTTGTTCACTTAATCAGCCCAGTGGCATAGTTGCTCATTTGGCTCATGATCCAACACAACTCAAAGGCTATTGTAATATGTAAACTACAGAAAGGGAGTGTGAAGTTTTCTTGTCATTGGTTGGCTGTAAATCCCACTGAGAAGTCAAGAGAGCTCATAGACCGTTATATCCAGACATAGCTGTTTTTACTTGAGAGTTAGAATCATAGATTGACAATGTGTGTCTGTGTGAACACTTAATATGAAGCTGAAGTGAGTAGCCGCCTAGCTTAGCTTAGGAGTAGCATATGAAAGTTCAGCTATCTCCAAAGCTAAACAAAGCTGCCCACTGAGCAAATGTACTTTTCAATAATTTAATGTGTTCACCAGTTATATTTAGAGGTGCTGGTAGAACCATAGAGGCTGCTTCCTGTCTATTGGTAAGACAATCTAATTGCCGTTGTCTGTACACACGTTAGAGTAGGTACTGATTTTTTTGCAAGTGTGTTTCCTGAAGAGTCAGTACTTTCATTTGAACAGACTACCATTTTAGAAAGACAATAAGTTAACAGATTATCACTCTGCTTGGAGATAAATCCAAAAATGAACACACACGATGCAAGTAGTAATCAGTGCTTACAAAAGCTAATCGTATGCATTTATGGAAAGTACAAGAGACTGAACTGTAACCAGAAAGCTGGCCTGTTAGCTGATATGCAGTTACAAAAGGAAGGATTGGGAATATGTAAGAATAATACTATCCATCTACATTATCTAATCTAAGTAAGGTCGGCGCACCTGGGGAGTTTGTTAAAGGCCTGTTTGATCGACATATCTGCTACATTACCAAATCTCAGAAATCACTGTGGCAAATGATTAACACATGGCAAAATTAAAATTGTAATAGTCCTTTAAAACCAAAACTGCTCCCATCTGATTAACAAACTCAACTCTGAATCAACCTTCAGGGTTCCAAGCGCACTCTAATCACCGTCAGCAGGAGTCAAAGGAGAATAATATCTGGGCTCATGGCAGGTCCCAAACTACCTATTTACTGTAAACTACAATGAAATATCAGCTGTGGAAAAACTGAGCTTCTCTCTCGCCCACCTCTAAACTCTTGATATACTATCCTGCAGAGAAAAGGGAAGAAAAGAAGCTGAAGAGAGGAAGGAAAGAAGCCTACTGAACCTTACTTGAAGCGCTGTTGTCTGTCTACAAATCTTTTTAACGCTTTGAATTTCTTTCTTTTGTGGCAACTACGATAGCATAAGCAGATGTCAGTTCATCAGCAAGGAAAAAGCCCCTAAGGAGATTAGGGGAAGCAGGAGGGTGGTGCAGAGACGCTGGAGAGAATAGAATGGCCTTCCTGGTTTAGAAGTAATAATAATAACAACAACAAAAAGTCACACAAAATGAACCAAAACTAAAACAAGAAAAAAAGAACTATGTGCAAACTTCTCTCATATAAATAGACTACAGTCACTGCATTGTAGAGCACCATGGGAGACAGGAGGAGGTTAGGGTGGTGTGTGTCTTTGTGAGAGTGTGAATGTAAGACATAAGTTATGCTTGCGTCTAATTTGTGTGCCTATGTATCAGTACAATATTTGCATGGATCTAATACCACAGAGTTGCAGGAGCCACTGAGCACAGAGACTTGAGACGGATGGATCACTGGAAAGAGGTCTGGATTGGGGGGGGGGCGCTGTCTAAGGTCTAATTCAAGTTCAAAAGTGAGTGCCCCTAATGTCAGGGGTCAGACCCAGTCCTGCAGTGAGCGCTTGCAGTGCACCAGCAGCCGCGGTGCCCCTTTGCTCTGCAGCGTGTTGATGATGGCGTAGATCAGTCCCAGGATGCACAGCACCAGGACCAGCGGGATGGTTACCATCAGGATATTCATGGTTCGCTCCGCGTTGTCATCCACCTTTAGTACCACGTCCACATCATTGGTGTTTTCCTCACGACCCCCATGATAGTCGTCGTCTTTGCCGTTGTCTGAGCCGTTGCCTGTGTCTTTGTCTTTTCCTCCGCGGTCTGTTCCGTCCCGGTCTTTGCTTTTGTCGCCGTCACGTCCCCCGTCAGGGTTGAATGGTGGACGGTTTACATCTGGGTACTTGCGGCCAGAGTCGCTGTCTGTGTCTCTGTCAGGATCCAGGTCCACACTGCAGCCCATGAAATCTCTCAGGATGGATTTGGGGTAGCCTGGTTCGCTCTTCATGCGGTGGTTGTCGAACTTCCAGTACTTGGATCCCTTATAGAAGTAGGTGTACGCTGAAATATGAGAGAAGAACACATGAGCCACCATAGCACTGTGAAATCACATGATTAAACACCACATTTGTGCATTTTAGAAGGAATGGCCATATGTTCCTCATGCCAGCCTTGACAATTTGCTGCCCCAAGTGGAAGAGTTTAAGTATCTTGTTCACAAATCGGGGCGAGCAGAGTGAGAGATTAACAGATGAACTGGTGCATCATGGCAGATGCTATACCGACCCGTTGTGGTGAAGAGAGAGCTGAGTGTGAAAGAAAAGCCGTCGATTTACTGGCTGAGCTACATCGCTACCTTCACCAATGGCTATGATCTTTGGGTAATAACCAAAAGAAAGAGGCTGCAGATACAAGCAGTGAAAATGAGCTTCCTCTGTAGGGTGTCTGGGTTCCCCCTTAGACACAGGGTGAGGCGTCTGATCATTTGGGAGGGCTCAAGGGAGACCCGTTACTCCTTCGCATCAAAAGGAGTGAGTTAAGGTGGTTTGGGCATCTGACCAGGATGCCTCTTGGGCAACACCTAGGTGAGGGGTTTTAGGCATGTCCTACTGGGATAAGGCCCCAGGGAAGACCAAGGATACGCTCGAGAGATTCCATTGCTTAGCTAACTTGAGAACGCCTTGGTATCCCCCCAGAAAAGCTGAAGGAAGTGTACAGGGAGAGGGAAGTCTGGGAGTCTCTGCAGAGACTGTTGCCCCTATCAGACCCAGCAGAAAGACCCAGGCTGGCTAAGCTAAGCTAACCAATTATAGGCTAGCTTCCAATAATTGGTTAATGCCAATATATTTGCAAAGAAGAAGAACTTCCCACAAGCAAATTTCAGTAAATGCAATCACATTAAAGCTTAAAATCCCGTATCTTGGATTGTTTTAGTCTTGAAATAGATAAAACTAATAAGCTGAAAGACCTATATGAGAGAATCAGATGAGGAATGCCTCTGCTTGTCCTCTTAATGAACTAACAGGCAGAAGTAACAAACTTTGTGCTATAAAATAATTAAGGTATTAAACTGCAAATATAGTTTTGGTCTAGCTTTAAATTATGATTTATGAAGTGGCATTGCTTTTCAGGGCTAACTGGTTGAAGAGCAACTACTAAAGATTTTTTTTCTTTTGTGTTTTGTGAAATCAGCAATGGAAATCATCTCGACAAGAGTGCATAATACATCCCAGTCCCAGCTCACAAGTCAGCTACCAGGTTAAACACTGAATTAGCAAATATAATAATTATTAAATCAAAAAAATGTATGCTGAGGACTAGAGACTGGATCACTCCTCCATAACAAAGCACAGTCAAGCAAAATGCATTTCACATGTCAGCTCATAAAAACACTTCCCGACTGATACAACACACCCAGCCCCAACCCCCCATGACCACACCCTGACTCTTTGTTTCAGGCACGCCTGTGTGTACCAGAGACCCTGCTCTCACACATGCACAGAAACCACTCCTCCCGTCTCAGCTCACCTCCATCATCGCTGAGGAAGGCCCCCTTGGGAGACGAGGGCACTGACGTTCCCCAGACGTTGATTGGCTTGGGGTAGCCACTGTCAGCTGAACGTGACTGCTCATTGAAGCGCCAGTACCTGGAGACAGCACAGTGGAGGAGGGTTAATACTGTTTATCAAATGTCTAAACAAGAACAGACCAGACGTCTTACTCAGAGCTCTACGTGGAGGGCCTGCATGGAGTGTATATAGCAATAGTACTTCTGCAGAAAATTAAAATCTATTCTGAGAGTTAATACACTGAGGGCTGAACACGCTTGTAGACCTACAGTGTGTATATTTTCATACGTCGGCTTTACATTTGTGTTTGTGCAAAGGGTGTTCAATACGGCTGCAGAACTGTATAATTTTTTTTAACAAAGAGCTATTTAAATGTAGCTGCTGCTGTCTCTCCTGGTCACTCCCTCTGTGTTTGAAGTGTGCAGCTGGTTAATATTATAGGCATGTAGTTCAGTTAAAACCAAATAGTTCCTACATCAGACCTCTCACAACAAGGCTTGTGGATCACTTTTGAGTACCTGAGTCATGATTTTGGAAACAGGACACTGGATTTTTTTGCGTGCTTTGAGCACCACAATGCAAATGCCATCTGCTTCTACTATATTTGAAAGAAAGTAGACATCTCTATAACTGATACACTGTGAAACTGCGAGGCCACACCTCCTAATCATTGAATGCTGGTGTTTTATTCAGTCCCATTACCACAGTGGTCTAAAATAAAGCACACAGCCATGCAGTTTGCCTTTGCAAACATTTATAAAAGAATAAGCTCACTGAATTTGAGTGTGTTGCTGTAACAGGGATGCCACTGTTGCAACAAGTCAGTTTGTCAAAAATTCTTCCCAAACATTAGCACAAAACTGTGCACCAGGGGCTTTATAACATGGTTTTCCACAGCCAACCAGCTGTATGCAAGCCTTACATCACTAAGCACGGTGATGAGTGTCGGATGGAGTGGTATAAAGCACACTGCCACTTAAGAGCAGTGAAAATGTGTTCTGTGGAGGGATGAATGATGGATCAGTTTTGGTTTGGCAAATGCCTGGATAATGTTACCTGGCTGACAGCACTGTGCCAGCTGTAAAGACTGGTGGAGGAGGGCTGGCCTGGGGCCATTAGTGCCAGTGATGGGAAAACTTAACGCTTCAGCTTACCAAAATATTTTGGATAATTCTGAGCTTTCAACTGTTTGGTGAAGGCCCTTTTCTGTTCCAGCATGTGAGTGCCCCATTGCACAAAGCAAGGTCCATGTATGTGTGTTTGGATGAGTCTGGTGTGGAAGAACTTGACTGGCCTGCAGAGAGCCCTGGCCTCAACCCTGTCAAACATCTTTGGGATGATGGAATAGAGATTGTGAGCCAGGCCCTTTCATCCAAAATCAAAGTGTGACTTTACAAATGCCCTTCAGGACGAATGGGAAAAAGTTCCCACAGGCGCACTCTAAAACCTTGCAGAAACCTTTCCAGAAGAAGGGAAGCTGTCAACGCTGCAAAGTGGGGGGACCAACTCCATATTAACGCCTATGGATTTAGAATGGGGAGTCATTAGGACTATTGTCCATATAGTGTATCTCCAAAGCTGGGTAACTTATACTAAAACAATCTACATGAATAAAAAGCAGTAATGACCAAAGAAAAACATATATATTTGATTTTAGGGTGAAATATGCCTTTAATACACACACAATATTATAGCATAAATTGTACCATCTCTATATAAAAGATAAAAACAGATGAATGAGAAATATTGGCTAACCACATTCTTTAAAAACACATTTCTGCTAGTTTTTGGTCATAAAAATCTAAAAAAAAAAATCTAACTGTGAACTAGATGACAAGACAGGAACACAACGTCAGCATCAGACTACACAGGAATCTATCTTGACTCAGTCAGAATGACATTGAGTTAAACTCTACATCGTGGCAGTGCTGGAGGAAAAGTCTGGGGACTGCCAAACCGAGTAAGACTGATAATCTGTGGACCATGGATGTCTGTACAAAATGTCACGGCAGTTTAGCATATAACTGCTGATATATTCCAGTCCAGGCCAAAATGGGACCAACTGACAGACTGACATTGACCTCTACAGCAGGTTGTAGCAGATTCTCTGCGAAGGGAAGTTATAAACCAGAAGAGTAGGAAGGAAGACAAGTGACAGCCCAGTGAGCTAGTGCAGTTCTGAAGTATTCTGATCTAAAAAATGATATTCAGGCTGTGTCAGAGCAAACCGGCATACAACGTGTTTGCCAGAGCAACCTACATAGGTGTGTGGACACGAACCTCCAAGGAAAGAAGCCTGCTACCATTAGCCGCAATCCGCAAAGTAATCTGACATGCATGTACAAAGTTACGCATGGTACACAGTACCACCCATTTGAACTGCATTCAAAATACATTTAAAAATCTGTTTTGGCTCTCGTCCTTTATATTACTCTTCATTTTGAGTGTTTATTTGAGTTTTTCTTACATTTATACATTTTTTTTTTTTTTTTTATTTTAATTGATTGTTTTCTTCCACATAAAATCAGCCACCAAGCATGTCCCCACTCTACAGAGCCACACTGCAAGCATGCCTAATAAGACTGGCTTTTGTGGTTTTTAGCTTACGGGAAGCATTTTGGATTTGTTTCAAGAAAAATATTCAAACTATTGATATATACAGTATACTTTAAGTAGCAATTTTGGATGATCCTGACATAATTTAGGCCACGTTACCTGTCTCCTTGAAAGAAGTACGTGTAGCCAGACGGCTCCCACCAGATTGCTGTGTCTATTCGGTCATAGGGAATACCTTGACCATAATGGCCCAGCTGAAGGGGGTAGCCTGGTTCCAGGTTAGCCTCCCTGAAAAGCCAGAACCTGTTTCCTGAGGAGAGAAGAGGAGAACTTCTTAGTGATCCATTTCGATGTAAACATCGGGGCATTCCTCTATCCACTCCCACTCCAAGCCCTTATAGACTCTGGAAAATGTTAACACACACAATCACACTGTATATGACACGTACGTGGTTACACACACACACACACACACACATCATAAACATTCAAGGATACAACTTCTGACAGGCACAGAAACGCTCGTGCACACACATTTAATTTGCAGCCAATTACAGATAACAACAGTCCCACAAACCAAACCAGCATTTACACACACTTGTAAATAATAAGAATGCAATAATGGTTTGTTGGCAAGCAATCAAAAAAACTCAGCAGAAGTGGGTCGGACATCACCGAGCAAGGAGTTCGGGCTTGGCCTATAATTACGCATTAGGAGCGGCTTGTCTCATGTCAGGCTAAAGCAGATTTTGTCGCTGAAGGGAAGGTTTTATTATTTCTCACAGCATCTGACAGGGGGGACTGTGTTCAACCATTACATCTCCTTTTGGCTTCATTCCGCCTTTCCCTCACCCACCCTTCCATCCACCCACCTCTGGCCCCTTGCTCCTCATTTAAAATGAAAGCTCTACACTCAGCATCTGGAGAGAACAAGAGAAATGACGCAATGCTTCGCAGGGCTCCTGTGGTGCACAGCCCTCATGTTAAATCCCATGACTTACTTCATGGCTTTTCAAGGCTATGCCAGAGCGCTTTGGTGACATAAAGGCTTGATTCCTTTTTTTTTTAACCCGGCACATGTTTTTCTAAAATGATGAACAGTGTTGTTTCTATTACAGCTGGCCAAGTTTGGGATAAAAGCAACAGAGAAACCTCTGAGTAACACAACAGCTGTGCAACTGACTTAGATTAAAAAACCTTGCACGTCAATGTACTGCAGGTTTGTAAAATTGTCTAATGAGCGTATATATGCTAATCCTGGACTGCACCTATCAAAATTAAAGATATCCCAGTGCAATGCAAAGAACCATCCATCCATGTATTCCTCAATTTCAGTGAGATGACTCGCATTAGAAATGATTTATTATAGTCAGAGTTTGGTGTGTAGACTCTGAGCTCATCATTCTCCACAAATATATTACATGCAGAAAATGGGCAGGGATGAAAAACTATCCCCCCGGAGCCTACAGGTGGATATTGGAGGCACTGAAACAGCTATTTTGCTGCATGAATAGATCTCCAAACTGGGTGTCATGGTCCCATTCTGTCATCCTTGTGTTTTGGTTTGTCAGATTGGTGTGCTTTGCTGTGTTTCTTATTAGTCATTCATGTTTTCCTTCTGCCTTCATTAGTTTCTTCATGTCTCTTCTCCTTGTCTTACTTCATCTTCTTGTCTCTCCTTTGTGATTCTATGCTCCACCCTCATTGTTGCTGCTGTTGATTGTTCCTGACTGTGCCCTGCTCCCCACCTGCGTCTTGTTGTTCACTAAACCCCCTGTGCACAGAGTCCTGACTCGCCCCCTGTCCCTGCTTTCTCTGTGTTTGTTTCTTTGCACCTCAGTTTAGTTAGTTCCTTGAGCTTGGTTTAGATTTGCTGTTGGATTTCTGATTTCTGCAGCTCTGTACAAAGCTGCAGAAATCAGAAATTTCAAAAAGGAACTTCATTTACCAACAAAAATGAAGTTCCTTTTTGCTTCCAGAGGTTAATTATCCTGCATTTGAGTCACGTGTCATTGGGAGAGTGTGTCTGGTCTATGGATTGGACTAGCTTAAGAGTTTTTGAACCATTTACGGCCAGAGGTGGTAAAAGTACATACTTTCCCCGCTTAAGTAGAAGTACTGATAATTGTGTTAAAAAAGACTCTAGTAGAAGTTGAAGAACTGATTCAAGTAAAAACGACAAAGCCATAGCTCAAGAATTTACTCAAAGTCGAAAAGTTTAAAAAAAAGTATCTCTTTGAAGGGCATCTCTGACAGCTACTTTTGTGCAAATCTAACCGAACCTCATGGCATATTGATATCAAATAAAAATAATATTAATGCAAGGGAATAGGAACTTTTTTCAACTTTGATTAGTTATACTAATGGATACAAGCAGAGAACAAAGCAGATAAAAAAACAAACAAACAAAACAAGCTCTATTTTCTCATGTCTGCATTGTAGATGGGTGAATTTGCCTCCAAACCCACACAATGCGCCATTCAGCTGAAACAGTATAAATGATAAAACAATAAACAATGTTTTTGCCTCCTTCATCTCTACGGCTTTTACGTCAGTCACACGTGATAAGTCTATCGGTGATAGCTAAACCAACAGGATTGTCTTTTATGTGCTATTTTTCCCTACATTAAGATTCAAAAGATTGATGTTGGGAACGTGCGCAGTGACCCGAAATATGAGTAATTCCCCTCAAATTCCTAAAACCTAAATTAAGGAGTCTGTTTTGAAAAATTTAAGACCTAAAATGTAAAGATATTGTTTTAAAATGTAGAGAGTAAATGTAAAAAGATGTCGGGAAAATCCATACTCAACAGATTCCTGAAAACGCTGCTTAAGTACTGTAACAAAGTATTTGAACTTCATTACTTCCCAGGTCTGTTTGTGACCATTAAATGTGTTCCTGCAAGACCTGAGGCTATCTTCTTCTTCTATTTACTGCTCCCATTAGGGGTCACCATAGCAGCTCATCTTTCTTTATCTCACCCTATCCATGCCCTTCCATCTAAGAACATGAGAAATTGGAGGCAAGAAGAGGAGCTGGACATGACGGAGCGCTCATCAATCACAAAATATTTGACATTGGTTAGGCTATAGAAGGTTGAGCTGAGGTGGGTTGCGAAGCTGCTTGCAGATGGAGGTGTAGAAGGGTATCAGCGGATGTGCTATGCTTGTTTTTTGGCCCATAATTGAAAAACCTATTTTACAAATCTACAAAATCAAGCACACCAGTGTCATATGGTTACTGTTGTCGCTGTCAAAGAAAGTAACATTATCGACTGATGCTCTGGGTTTAAATAAAGGTGTTCACAGAAGGCGTCCTGTTGTTTTGCTTGTCTCCCTTAATCCTGTGCCCTGCCAGTCCTTCCTTCCTTTCCTCCCTTCTTACTTTCCCTTTGTCTCACTCTTCCTTTGCTAATGGTTTCTCGCCAATGGTGTCCCGCTGAGAGTCTTGCCGATGACATCATTCGCCTCATTATCAACAGCTGCCCAAAAGCCCAAAGCTCCCAGAATCAAGCACCATTAAAGGCTGAGTTCTTCCATCTTCATTCAACAACTTTATTCACCGTTGTAAAAGACAAGCTACTCTCAGCGACTCTGTGCCAAAATAACGAGCTGTTCTGATAAAGATTAATACTCAGCATGCTGAATGCATTATGTACTGCTGCTCTCTTAAGAAGGTGGGACTGTGGATATCCTGAAGAATATCTGCAGAAGATAAAAGGAAAAAAGCTCCAGAATCTCTTTTACTGCTAAAATATACTAGCATGAGGACATAATGGCTTGAAATTTCGATAACTGTATCTGGGTTGTAAAAAGGAAACCAGATGGGGGATTTTTTTATTACCCGAGAGTATACGTATTTTATATAAGATGCACTTGTGATCCATATGCCCAGAAAAATTCTTTTTCTCTATGAAGATATAAAGCAGAGAATATTTTAAAGCTACAAAATCTGACCTGCATTAGCAACTCTGAATGTGCATTAGCATGGCTGAATGAAATTGCTGTAAGTGTTTATCTCAGAAAAATTAGTTAGCATTTTTATCATTTTTAAAAAAAACATTAATAACCCAGAATTACTGCCTTGTGGTTGTACAGTCCTCCGCAAAGGTATTGGAACAGCAAGGCCAATTTGATTTTGCTGTGCACTGAAGACATTTCTGTCAGTTTTTCAATTGAGTGTAGGTATTGGAAAGTCCTATTTATTAACTAAAGTAAAAAATACTTCACATTCGGTGACATATCCCTCGCTCACAACCCACAAACTCCACCAGATTTCTTGTTTATTCACTGGTTATTTCTTTCTTTCTTTCCAGGCTTTAATGCCACAGCATCTTTTAGTTGTTTTCTATTTTTAAGGGGTTTATCCCTTCAGTCTTCTCTTCAGGAGGTTAAATGCGTGTCCACTTGGGTTAAGATCTGTTGATAGACTTGGCCTGTCCAAAGCCTTCCAGTTTTCCCCCTGTTGAACTCTTTTGTTGAAGCTGTGGTGTGTTTAGGATCATATTAACGTTGTTTGCTGCATAATAAAGTTCCACATGATTATTTGTAATGCATTTCTCTGTAAACTGACGTATATTATGTCTTTGTGGACTTCTACATTCATTCTGCGACTATGAATAAATACACTACCATCATCAATAAAAACGATTGAGCCTGTTCCAGGAGCAGCCATGCAAGCCCAAGCTATGACACAACCTCCACCATGCTTCATGAGCAGATCCCTTCCTTCTCAATACTTTGACCTTTCCATCACTTTGGTAGAGGTTAATCTTTGTCTCATCAGTACACAAAACGTTATTGCAGAACCATTATGGTTCATCTTTTCTTTTATTTTGAAAATTCTAAACTGGTTTTTTAATTTTTACTGCTGATGAGCAATTTGCAGCTTGCAGTATGGTGTCCATATTGTTGTTCTTTGAGTTTCCTTCCAACAGTGGACTGTGATATTGCCCCCTCTGCTCTTTGGAAGTTGTTCATGATGTTACAGACGGTTTCTTTTGCTCAGTGCACTGGCAGTTTCCTTCTTTTTCAGGACATTCCAAATTCTGGCTCTAGCTATGTCCAATGTTTTTGAAATACCTCGGCTGGTTTTTCCTCCTTTTCTCAGCTTCATAATGGCATGCTTTTCTCTCACAGACAGCTCTCTGCTTTTCATGTTGATCTACTTCTGAACTACAAACGCAGTCTTCACAGGTGAAAGCCAAAGCTTAAACTAAGAGTAGATATGCAGGGCTACTTTATGATTCGTGATTAAACAATCAATTTTATAGGACACACCTGAGTGACAAGAAACATCTGTCACTTGCCATGTTCCAGTACTTCACGCTCACTTGAAAAATGGTCGTTTGATGCAAAATGTACTACATTCTGTGCTGTTTAACATATCTACATGTAAATACTGGTAATAAAAGCTAACACTCTGATCTAGCATGTCACATTCATCTTTTCATCTCACACAAATGTCTTTAGTCCACAGCAACTGTTCCAGTACCGTTGAGGGAGTATGCCATACTCAAGTTGCAGAAAGACTCAACCTCTGACATGTTGCCCAAAAACAATTACTTCATAAGGTTATTTTTTTTTTTCCCCTTTTTGACATTCGAGTGAAATTTTATCACAACTGGTGCATGAGTCATGGCTGAAAACTTTACCTTAACCTTGACCAATATAATCTAATCTGTTCAACCTTGAGTCCATGTGAATGGTTGTGCCAAATTAAAAAAAAAAAAAAAAAAAGAAGGAAAACAAACA
>VUQH01009626.1:28449-43518 GCA_015106775.1 Etroplus canarensis
CCCAGTGACATCATGCTGTTGGGGGACTGGTGGTGTCACCGCTGCACGTGGGTGAAAATGGGACGGGGGCTGTCGATGCCACTGCGAATCTCCTCGTTTCCTCTTTGAAACACACACAGGATACGCACAACAGTTCATCTCCCCCACCGTCTTGTAATTCCACGGTCACATGAATGTCCTCATGGCGTGCTAAGCTGCAGCTAACACTCCAGGGGAGAAAACAGGAGAGGGCTAGAGATAGCTGAAGATGAATGAAGGGGGATAAAGAGGGCTTTGTGAGGTAACTGTGACAACCAGTTTGACAGAGAAAAGCAAGAGTGCACTTCAAGTGTCTAAGCCCAGTTAAAGTTCAGCCAAAGCCTCTATTGCTAAGTCGCACACATATATTTTGGCCTGTTTCAGCTTCCTGAAGCTTTGTTCCCTTGTTTGCTTGTTTGTCTCACAACTCATTCATCAGCCACAGGGAGATTCCCGGTGTAAAGATGTCAAGAGTAAAGCAGCACCCAGACAACCAAAACGCACTTTCAAAGTGTGTTCCGCCTTTTGCCAGAAACCTACTCCTATTAGTCTCATCTGACCACAAAAGCTTCTGACCTTTTACAGCTACCGGCTCACGGCATTTCATCTGAGCGAACGGTGTTTGAGCTATTTGGCTAAAGTGTAGAAGCTGTTTTTATTTTCTGGGCCAGAAAGGCTGATTAATCACACCGTGCGTCACAAGGTTTCCACAGTAGCCTAGTAGATTCGTTCTTTACTGAAACTGAGATCAAGGAAAGGAAAAAAAAAAAACACAAACCGTGACCGTGATAAGTGGATGAAATGCATTTTTGCTTTTACCGTCAGCTGCTGTCATTTTAATTTCTTGTCTGGCTATCGATCGCTAAGCTGTTTCTGTCTGACGCAATTTAGAATGAGGTCAGAGGTGAGAGCTCATGTTGCTCTAAGGAAAACAGAGCATATGCTTACTAAGGCTTGAACAAGTCTCACTTTTTAATGATACAGTTCTGCTGCGTCACGATTATTCTCTTCTACTTTGGTGTGAACATTATATAATAGCAATTGTGCATCAGATGTAACTCCCCCCGTTAGATGAACTTTCATTCTCAGTCAACACCACTTCTCATGTCTCAATGTGCTCATCTGAACCCGTCGTCAAATGGACGAGAACTACTTTGAGCTTACCATTTTGCAATCATAACTGATTAATGGAAATTGCTACCATGTATCAGTTGCAAAGCTGTCGATTTACTGGTCAGTCTATGTTCCTGCCCTCACCTATGATCATGAACTTTGGGTAATAACCGAAAGTACGAGATCGCAAATAAAAGCGGCTGAAATGAGCTTTCTCTGCAGGGTTGCTGGACTCAGCTCAGAGTAGAGCCGCATTGGAAGGAGCCAGTTGAGGTGGTTTGGGCATCTGATCAGGATGACTCCCGGACGCCTCCCACTTGAGGTGTTTCAGGCACATCTCTCTGGGAGGAGACCCCGGGGGCAGACCCAGGACACTCTGGAGAGACTATGCCCAGCCGGTCTGGGAAAGCCTTGGTGTCACCCCTGAAGAACTGGAGGTGGTGGCTAGGGAGAAGAAAGTCTGGGCTTCTCTGCTGGAACTGCTGCCGCTGGGACCCGGACCCCCGGAAAAGCAGTAGATGGCGAGATGAGACGAGTATCAGTTATCACAAGCTAACTGTCTTCACCGTTGATGGACAACTATTGACTTATTATTTCAACCACCTGCCCTCTAACATCAGTTACCAATTTAACAGCTATTCTACATTTTTTGATAACTTTCAAAAGTTTAGAAATTACTTACCTTTATTATTGACTATTTATCACATCTTGCACATTTCCAACTCTCTGCATCTCACTGTGTGTTACTTTTGGGCGGTTTTAACTAGTGAATTTCTCCATTGTGAGATCAATAAAGT
The DNA here is from genome assembly GCA_015106775.1 of Etroplus canarensis. Classification (NCBI taxonomy): domain Eukaryota; kingdom Metazoa; phylum Chordata; class Actinopteri; order Cichliformes; family Cichlidae; genus Etroplus; species Etroplus canarensis. The sequence goes on from VUQH01009626.1 coordinate 30,378, forward strand.
TCTACCTTATCTTATCTTATCTCTTAACTGATATATACCTTATGATTCATTATGATGTGATCATATTTGAATTGTTTTAACCACATTCTGCCAGCCATACTTTTAGGTAAATGCGTCCAGAATTTTAGTTTAACATTTTATTTGATTATCCATAATCCAACAGTTTTAATTACTTATGTGTACTTTCAGCAACGGTTTCTATATCATTGGGCAGCAACTTTAACTGTAAGCCATGTTTTAAATGAGAGATTTCAACCATTCCTAAAAAAGATTTCTTAACATTACATTTTGTTTGAAATCATTTGTTTGCTCATTCATTACTTCTAGTTAACTTTTTTTGGGCTCAAGCCTGTTTGAATCCCCTCACTTAAATTAAACGATCATTTCTGGCTTTTCAGATTAGTAAAGCTAATCCAATCACATAACCCTGGGTATAGAACTGGTAAACATGGCTAGTGAAAGCCAATATATTTCACAATAAACAATAATTCTCATAATTAGTCTTAAAAATACAATTATTTTACATTTTTCCAGTATATCGCATCAACATTTGAACTACAAGTTGTTCACAAATTGCATATTGTTTTTAAAAGAGTTTGTGTATTTGGTTCTAAAACCAAAAATGCTATTTAAAACAACATAAATCAGAGAAAGTCAGCAAATGTTTATGCTTGAAAAGATCAACTCATTATTGATTTGATTACTTCTATCTTTTAGTGTTAACGACAATTAGTTTGGTTTAGTAAAAAAAAAAAAATACTGTTATGTCCCTGGATGCTGTATAATAAAAGAAAAGCCACAACTAAACTAAATAACTTAAAAAACTAAAAAAACAAGTAATTGATGTAGCAGCTCATGTTACTGACGATCCATCAAAATTCACAGGTTACCGTAATGTGTAAAGTGCAGAAAGCAAGTGCTACATTTACTTGTCACTGGTTGGCTGTATTGCACAAGTGAGGATTAAATTCCACTGGGAATTCAAGGAGGCTCACATACTATAGTATCTGGGACAACGGCCCGAGTTCTTGACTGGCCCGTACCGAGCTGAAGACATTATTACGCCATAAATAAACCCGATGATGGCATTTGTGTATAGATGGCAGATGGGCACGCGCAAACACTCATTTAATGCACATTACAATCCAGGCCAGTGCTCTTAAGAGAAGTGTTTCTTGTGAAAATTGAAGAGTGCCTGTAAAATGACAAATGTGATCTCGACTTTGCACACAATTTGGATGAATGTCCACCTGGGTCATCATCATATGCAAGTTTCACCAAAATCCGACTAATACTCTAGGAGGAGTAAGGATTCTTGTGAAAATAGAAAAGTGCCTTTAAAATTGCCTCGCCTCTCGCCTCGCCATGGCATTAGTCAGGTGCTGGATCAATCTGCACAAGTTTTATTCATAGGAAGAAATCACAAAACTCAATTTTCCCAAAAAGTACGCCTCAGGAAACAAGAAACCTTTTCAAAGTTAATTGGAGACTACATTTTTGACAAGTCTGACTAGTTCGACATGTGTCTAACTAAAGTCAAGACCACATGGTAATTTAGTCGTACTTTGCTTTCAAGCGGCGCAAATAGCATGGTGCAACAAAGGGACCAGTCTCCAGATCTCCCCTAGTGGAACACACTCCCACTTACAGCGGCATTCCACCATCCCTGTGATCTGTCCTGCAACACATCCCACACACAGCTGATCACACAGATACAGACTCGTACACACACACACACACACCACTTTGCTGTCTGTGTCAGCTGTGTATGTAGATAACAGGGTGGGAAAGCCTATTGTTGGAAAAAAATCCCCCTTTAATCAGCAACAAGAGAAAACATCTCAAAAGACTTCCTAAAGATTCTTGAAAATGAACATTTCCCTTAATCTTCACTTCTGTTTTTAATTAGTTTAGTTCTAGTCAATGGTATTAAGGGCTTTAATTGGTCGATGTGGGCTCACCCTACAAATGTTTCATTGGCGAGACAATCTCCAGGATGCCTTTCATAAGGAGAAAAGCACTACATCAATAGTCTTCCAGGATTATTGAAGGCGGAAACCAGACTAAGTAAGGTTTTGAAAGCATCCGTCATTTTCAAAAATTCTTGCCTGCTCAGTGTAATAGGTACTGCTAGGGTTACAATGTTTAATAATGGTTTACTAAACTTATACTGTTAGTTTGGTAAACATTTATCCATGCTCAGCTCTGAAACTGAAGATAATATCCCAAAGAAGTCATCAGTGTTGAGTGGAAACTCTGCAAAAAAAACCCCACAGCTCAACAACAAACATGACAAATCATCCAAAAACTGTCAGCTTGCTTGTTTTCTCCACCAGCCTGTGTGTTTAATACCCAAGGGCTCAAGTGTGAACATAAAATATTTGACATACTTCAATATGGTTGGCCTAATAATTAGTTTTTACAAAGGCAGCGTCTGCCAGAAGCATCAGCTACACTCAGACAAAGTTAGATGCAAAGCCGCGTCTCTCATCAAAACACAATAATTGCATTATGGTGACTTGTGGAATTTATTACTCCAGACATCGGGCCCATTTGACTAAATCCTGTAATAGGATCACCTGTTGACATAGTATTGCTTTCAAAATTGCATGAATATGGGGGTACATTTGAGAACTATAAGGAGGTGCATTTGCGTAAAGACTGGGAGGTGTCACGGAGAGTCCACTTTGAAAGGTAAGCGGAGTAGCAGAGCCTGACAAATGAGGGATGACGTAACTGGCCGAACCATGCCAACTCCAGTTAGCTGTGGAGGAAAGCCATGGAGACAGCTGTTTGCAATCTATTATATAGATCCATTACAACCTGCACAACATGACATGACCGGAGTGCTGCAAGCTGCTCATCAGCTGAGCCCCCACAGAAAGTCTCAATCCTACATTTCCACCAAGGAATGAACCAAACAACACCCTTCTGATGTCCACACAAAATCCACAAAACCAATCAGTCTGCACAGCTGCACTACGCAACAACTCAACTTGGCAATAAAGCATCCACCTACTTTGCCGCACTGTCTCTCCTACAAATGCGTTCTCTGTACGTAGCATAAACGTTATTTGATTACCTTGTAAATTCTCGTTCCCTATGGTCCACGGTTCATCAGAGTCAAAATGCGTGTCTCCACCCATTCCAGGTCCAGGGAAGTAGGCGTGAGCTAGAAAGCCCCCCTCCCCATCGAAAGGAGAGCTGTCTCCATGAAAACCTGAAGCGAAGAAGATCATGATGTCGGGCTCCTTGCGGCGTCCATATTTGATCTCCTGGTAGGGGATTTCATCAAAGCTCAGTGGTGTGACCTTCTCCCAGACTCTAAAGGCTCGGCGGATGGCCTCGAATGAGTTATACTCTCCAATTTTGGGAGTGTAGTTCTGAATACTATTGGGACAGAGAAGAAGAGACAAAAAAAAATCTCAGAAGCCAGCGACCTATCTAAGTTTAAAGTACGATGAGAGCAAGCGCATCTTCAGATGAGGCCAAATTAAAGGTCTAGCACATGGTGGCGGATACGTACTGTATACAAAAAAAAAAGCAACATATGACATTATTCAAGCCCCAAGTCAAAATAGATCACAAAGCCTTTTTCTCTGTATCGTTTGAGGCAGTTAGATCTTCTTTGTTGTCACCTGTAAGTGAGGTGGGTTTTGCTCCATTTGTGTCCGGTGAGGGCATAGCGTTTCCGCCTCACGTTGGTTTTGATCTGCCCTCCAAACTTGTCAGGTACACCACAGCGGGGTCTCTTCATGGCACTGAAGGAGATGAAAGAAGTCAGAAGCAGGCACAAGTGTGTGTGTGTGTGTGCGTGTGTGTGTGTGTGTGTGTGTGTGTGTTGACAGGATAAAGCAACCATGAGATGAGATGAAGAGCATTACATTAATCCCCCTGCTTTGTCCTGTTGATGGCTGTATCTTCCTGAGAAGATCATCTCTAGCAACTGTCTATTCTTTTATACCACTGAGGATTTTTTTTTTCCTGTATTCTGGGGCAGATCAACTAACTGAAAGAATTAAATAAAGAAACAAGAGCCCAAGTAAGATTAACTGCCAGTGTACTAAAGGCTCATTCAAGGCAGCAAAGTCACACTGACCTTATGGTTTGAGCGTCCAGCTGTCCCGTGACCTCCAAGCCGTAGAATCGTTGCATATCGCTGATAGCATTGGACAGGATCTGAGCTGATCGCATGGTCGACATCTGTCTGCTGGCCTGGGGTAGGTAACCGTACATCCTCAGCCATGACTGTAGAAAACACAAATAAAAAGAAATTAAAAAGAAAATCTATCCACATAAATCTGAAGCAGACTTACTTGAATTTAAGCTCACAGGCACAAAGTAAATATTTATCTTAAGACTGAATACGATCATAATAAGCTGTTAATCCAAAACAGCTTAGTCTACATGGACAAACCTGTGGAACAAGAGGCTTTTTAGATGATCACGAAGTGAATTCATATGGGAAGAAAAGGCCATTGCAAAGTAAACAGCAACAGCTGCTTTAGAGCGTATTAGCAGTTGGTGCTGATTAAAGCTGAGAACAATGAAGTATAGAGCTGAAGACCAGGAAGTTTGCCTTCTACTCAGCTTCTGTAACATGATGATGTGAAAAAGATTTGTCTCAATACTCAGGCCTTGTGGGAAACTGCCTGAGTTTATTATCTTATCTCAGGTTCTCCAAAAGAGGATTACAATCCTATTATCCCACCAGGCCTGAGCTGACCCACTACTTTATAATTTTTAAGTGTGCTAATGTGTCTTATTAGCCTACTTTTCCTGTTTTTATACATAAAAAATGGCTTAAAAAGGAGTATGTTATGGCCTAACACTGTTTTACCTGTACAGCTGATAACTCTCCACTTATGTCTCCTATTCAAAGTAGGCCAAATCATTCATCACTGTATGTACACGGGGTTAAATGTGATTAGGTGCGCCTGTGCTGGCGTATGTAGCCATTAATATCTGTCCATGCTGGAAGTGAGAAATAAACCCGGCCTCCCTCCTCTCCTCCAGTATCTGATGGATTGTGGGAGTATGTGACCAGTAGGGCCGGGGGTGGGGGGGGGTTAATGACAGACATGAGGAAGAAGACGTGATACTTGACCCAATCACAGATGACGCAAAGTCTATCCCACCTGTTATGTAGAAACCCTATATCACAGGCGTGCGCGCACACCGACACACACACACACACACACACACACACACACACACAAAAAAATCCCCTGCTTATTAGGGTAGTCGGTGAAACAAGATACTCAGACATGGACACACTCAACAGAGGTTCAAAGATTTGTTACAGTGTGTGCGTGTGTGTGTGTGTGTGTGTGTGTGCGCGCGCGCGCATGTTTGGTCGCACATTTGCTGTTGCTGTTTTCAGCTCTCAGGATCACACCCATTTTTCCCAATGCAAAGTACTACCTGATAAAGGTCTGTGTTCACTAAGCCCACTCCTTCAGAGCCATAAAACAAACTCACCCCACTCAGTCTTTTTCTCTCACACGTGCGTTATAAACATCAAGTGCTGTATGTAAAAACTGCTCTGGTCATATTTGCCCAGCAAAAAGGTTAGCAAAGGCGGTAACTCACCACCCATAAAAAGCGTTTATTTGCTGTATGCGTCCCCACAGACCAATGAAACAATGTCTCTCCCATGCTGTCTTTCAGTTCCTCTGTTTACCCTCTCCTTCAGTGTCCTGCACTGTCTACAAATATGAAAAAAATGACTGAATGAAATCAATTGTTCTTTGAAATCGCCTACAGATGAGAGAAACTGAGGACAAATTAAAAATACCAGCCACTCTCGTATAAGTGTTTCCGTGCACATATGGGGATATCAGCGAAACAGGTATTGGTGCTGATCTGCTAAGTAATATGTAAAAAATATATAACTAAGAAATATATTCAGCTTCCTCTCCATTGAGCCTCTCAACACACAGATGGACTTCAACCCCACCATCTTAGACTGCAGCAGTCCTCTGTAGAGTCCTCCATCTGCTGCAGGTTCTGATCAGAGTGACCCTAAGGTGCCTAAGGTAACGTAACTGCCGGGGCCAGCTGCAGTCCAATACCTCTGAGTTTAATCAGTCCAACTGCACAACAAGAGGCTCTCTGGAGAGGCAGCTGAATGATATCTAGGACCAAGGACCGCCACAACAGCAACCTGGTCAGTCAGTCAGCCAGTAAGAAAATTCAAGATGGGATAGGAGTAACTGAACTTTCAAAATAAGAGCGAGGAGCAGGGATGTCACCAGAACCGATACTCAGGGTACCTCTCAATATTTATTCAATTTTATTCACAAAAAGCAATATGCAAATGATGCTACTGGACCAAAATACTTCTACTTAAGCAAAGCACCTAAAGGAGGCTGGCATCAGAATCAATCAGAATACTTTATTAATCCCAGGGGGGGAACCTGTATCTGTTCAAAGAATTCAAGGTTTCAGTTCTTTTTAAAAGCATCCAAAGTATTATCTTCTTATTTTATGCTTGAATACACTTTACCGTTGTGTATAAGACCGCTGGCACTGGCATGCTGAAATCAGCTATGTTCCAGAGGTTAAAATGTATATAAATGCTTAAGTTAACCAATGCCATACCTCGTAGTAACAGCATTGATATGTTGGTGTTCCTTTCCAGAACCTTGAACTGGTAAAGAAAAAGTCAAAAAAGCCGTAAAAAATGATGCCATTCATAGGAATCCCTGTATCATCGGTGCAAACTGTTGCACTACAGGCACAGTAGCACAGTAGTAGTGAGAACCCTGTACTCTGTTTTCTACTATTGTTGCTTTTATTTTCAGAAAACCCATTTTTTGTAATGTTCAACTGTGGTATTGAATTTAGTATCAAGAATCACACAATTTTACTGGTAATGGTACCGACAGTGCTCTTATGATTAATTATCATAAAGTGAACGCACAATGCCTGATCGATTTATCACTGCCTACAGCTGAACTGAGTCTGGCAGGTCCCGATGGCTTCTCATGTGATAAATTAAAACCATGAATGGTGACTGTCACTCTTTAATTCACGGCCTTGCTGAAGTGGCACCTCTTCTTTATTTACCTGAAGGCAAAGGTTTTACACAAAAACATTTCATTAGGCGGTTCGACAACAGTAAACAGCCGCAGGCAGGTCAATCAGGAAGCTCATCTACCCAAATGCACTCGGATAAAAGTATATGAAACGTAAAAAGTAAACACAGATTATTTCCTCAGTGAAAGGCCTAGTTAGTTTACTACCCTTGAACTTAACAAGCCTCTGGTATTTCTGTGCTCGCTCGGGTTGTTTTCACTGTAAAAAATGAAATAAATTCAAAACATATCATTGAATTGAAAAGTTCATGGCGAAAACATGGGTAACTCAAAAGGTACAGCGCAGTGAAGCAAAACAGATTGTTAATCTGCAATACTGTGGTCTATCCGCAGGCCATCAAGAAGTCAAGCATGAAAATCCAACATGTTTTAGCCTCTCAGGCTTTGGAGAACTTAGCCCGGGGAGCTTCTTCATTCACACTCTCACAGAATTTTAACCTTTGCAGTCTTTCTTTTGTTCTTTTGTGTGTCCGACTGTAAAAAAGACCTCAGAATAACAACTCTTTCTGGTAGCGGAGGCATACAATGCCTGTGAGAGAGCGTGTGCACGTGTGTGTCCGTGTGAGGACTGAAGTGGATGTGACCGTGACCTAACCCTAACCACCTTTGCCTTCAGACAAGGATGCTGCAAACACACATGTACAATCAAACGCAAACTTCCTGAGACAATAATCTAAGGTCCTCTCTCCCTCTTACGAACACAAAGTCAGGGCGAAGCAAGCAGTTGTTGGAGTTCACAAGACAGTTTTCTTCTTAAACAACTACAGAATACATTTTTACTGTTTAACGAACACCAGTGAGGTTTTATGTGCAGTTTGCCATTCTTTAACTGCGCAAGTAAAAATTTTTAAGCAAAAGGTAAAAACATGTCCCCAAAAGACAGACAATCTTTGAAGCGCGTTTTCATTGCATCTCAGCAAGAGCTCTTCATATTTCATATTGTCTGTCAAAAGAAACAAAGCACTCTGAAACGCTCTAACACAGCAAGTAATGGACATTCGACCACAGCAGACACCGAGGCAGTAGCAGCGGAAAGAAATTACAATTTCTATACGAATTCCATTGAAAGCAATTCAGACGTGCACACAGATACACAAACACAATGGATAATGTGAGGGGGAGTTTACTTCCTTCTCTACAGCCTATACAGAGCAATAGAGACGTCACAATACCAGAAATTTAGTAGCCGGCACCAGCACCGGTAGACTTACACAACTCTCGATACCAAATTCAGTACCATAGTTTAAAGAATAATAGAAACAGATAATCCCATGTTTTTGAACTTGCAGCAACTGCAGTACTGTGATTTATACACCAGTAATGTAACAATTTTGCATAGATGCTGCAATGATTCCAAAAAGTGGCTTAATTTTCATGGCTTTTTGAAGTTTTTCTTCGCCAGTTCAAGGTTTCTGAAAGGAACACTAACATAACAATATATAACGAATGCAACATTAGTTACATTATGATAACCCAAGCATTTATATAATGGTAGCCAATATAAACATTTTATCCTGTGGAACACAGCTGATCTCTCAAATGTTTCAAACTAAACGATAATGTGTATTTCAGGATATCATAATAATGATAATACTTTGGATGTTGTTAATATGAGCAGAAACTTTGAATTCTTTGAGCAAATTGTTTAGGTGCTTTGCGAAAGTGGAAGTATTTCCTTTATTGGTCTGAAAAGCACGATAGCATCATTTGCATATCGCGTTTTGTGAATCATCCCCCCCTGGCCACCTGCTCTGAATGCAAAGTACGTCCATACCTGACTCCTTACTGCCTTTCTCATTAAAGAGCCGGCAGAGCTCATCCTTACAGCTGCACTAGTTGCCATCTACCACATGTACTTTTTGCTTTGCCATGTATAGTTTTCTTGTGTTTGTGGGCATTCTTCTTCTTCTTCTTCTTCTTCATCAATTAAGGATAGACTAGAACACTTATACTTGTATGCTGCCCCGGTCGGTTTTTTGAGATTTTGAGACTTTGATATCGTGAGGTATTGGTGTCCGGTTGAGTTCAACTTAGTCCGGGCAGGCCATCGGGTGTGTAACCACTGACCTTTAAACCCTTGCTTGTCAACATGTCTTTTCTCATTCCAGCCACTGACTTCTCGCCTCTGTGATCAGCATCTCCACTTACTTGATAAAAACAGGAATTGCCTTGATGTCTTTAGATGTTTGCGCCTTTTGTGTTTTGTGCTTTTGCGGCAGACGTCTGCTGTTGTGCCCGCGCACTTTTTCCTTTGTTCCATCCCTGCATGTTTACACATCTACATATATCTATAACAGGCCGTTGTCAGGTACAAGGGCAGCGTTTCAATGCTGTTAGGAAGATGTATGGCAGCATATGAACCCTCACCTCCATCGCTTAAAGTAGTAAAGCACTTCAGTCTGGCCGCTCACCTTCCCTCGTCAGCTGGGCGGAATACAAAACAACATGAGGAATAGGAAAGGGATTGTGTGTGCATTGGTGTGTGTGTGTGAGGGCTGGGCCTCGTCTTTTAAATGGTCTTTCAAAGAGTCCTTGAGCTTACCTGCCAAAACCAGACCCTGCAATATACATGGAGTTGTAAAACCTGCCAGTGTGTGTGTGTGTGTGTGCGCGCGCGTGTGTGTGTGTGTGTGTGTGTGTGAGCGAGAGAGAAAGCATAAATGTGTGTGTCCACCGCAATGTCAGCCAAGATACTAACAGCTTTTATTCCGAAGCTTGGTCTGCTGCCATCTCTTACCTCCTGAAGTCCCACCAAGAGGACGGATAAGTAAATGAGAAGTTAGAAAGAAAGTCAGGCAGACAGAGAATAGGAGGCGGAGGAGGAGGAAGAGGACAAACGTTGTGTTGGTTTAATGTGGAGGGGCGGAGTGTAACGGATTAGAAATGCAAGAAACAAATACAAGGCGTCATTGGCTGCCTCCCAGTTAATTTGACAAGTTTATGCCGACGCACTCAAATTCCTCTAAAACGCGGGCATGCACAGAACAATGACGTTAACTAGACGTATGCACAATGTGTTGCTAACATATATAGAACGTAATACCAACGAATGCTAGCGTACTGCCAACATTCACAACTTGAAGCCAATTTATACCACTCCCCTTAAACGCACCACATATGCAATTATTCGGCAGCTGTGTGTTAGAAACACGTTCAGTATGACTGGATCACGACAAATACGTCCGCAAACGTCAATATCTGTTAGAGGTATGTTTGATATACGTTACACATATGTTACGAAACACGTTACTCATAGGTTATTAATACGTTTTGAGTACGCTAGACATTATCTCCATGTATTTCGACATATGAGTAACATGAGTCACTGTATGCATAAAGTACCTGCAACATATGGTCCTCATATGTGGGACATATGAGCCATACGCTGGCAAACGTCGGAGATTTTGTGCATGCTCAAAATTTTCCAGCGACCTCGCCGTACTGCTACGTATGCCGGGGTACTTCAGCATGCTCCTAACTTCTAGAAAACTTCCTAGAGTGCAGCATGAAGACACTTCTCCAAACCCTGTTCAGTTTCAGACCAGTGGCCAGCTTCTTCTTGACTTCTTAACTGCCACTCAAGTTTTCAGTGGCGATTCATTTAACAGATACTGGAAATAACTAAATGTCATAAGATGTTGGCTTAACCTAACCAATCTATTAGATTTTTTATCACTAATGCCTCAGAACAATGACTATAATGACTAAAATTAAATACTGATAGATTAATGTTAGATAATTAATTATGTATTTCTTGTCTTTCATCTCCCAAATACCAGCATTACTGACCCATTCAGATAAAAAAAAAAACATAACTTGGGATCACCTACGGCTGCAAGCTCTGGGTAACAACCGAAAGAATGAGATCGCAGTTACAATCCGTGGAAATAAGTTTCTCCTGAAGGGTGTCTGGGCTCGCACTCAGTCATTCCAGAGGAGCTCAAAATGAGTCTGTTGAGATAGTTTGGGCATCTGACTAGGATCCCTACTGGGCGCCTCCTAGGCGAGGTGGTCCAGGCATATCCTATTGGAAGGATGCCCCGGGGCAGACTCGGGACACGTTGGAAAGATTATATCTAGGGAACGTCTTGGTGTCCCCCCTGGAAGAGCTGGAGGAGGTGGCCAGAGAGAGGGCGTTCTGGGCACCTCTAGTGAGACTGCTGCCAGAAAATGGATGGACGGTTCATGATCCAGTCATGATCAAGGGATTTTTTTTTATTTGCGTATTTTACTTTCAACTCTTTCCTGGAGGAAGTGTTGAGGGATGCAGTCTCTGTAAGATATATATATCACACACTGACTAAGTGGAAGACAGGGAGGGACTTTTCCTGTAATTTCTAATCATTTAGTGTTTGAAATTTAGACTATTTAGATTATGAGTGCCCAAGTCTTGTAATTTATTCACATACTTTTATTTCTTTTCTTTTGCGAGGTGATATACATATTCATGACTGGAAAAAGATGAAAAATTTAGAAGTTTCTGCTGCAGTTCTAAGGAATGTCCAATAATGGCCAGCATGTTTTAATGACATTTTTCAGGGCTACACACTGCTCACATGACAACTATAGATCAGGAAAAAAAAAAGTAATCCAGGATTGAGTCAAGTTCAATTTTCTACCCATTCTCTGGCAACAAGAGAGTTCTGGGTTCAAAACCAGACTGGACTCTGATATATATCAGATGATGAAATGAAAAGTTCCAAAGTTTCAAATTCTGCTCTATCATTTATTTCATGAATTGCAAAATACACTGTTAAACTAGGAATGTTCCTGGCCACTAACTGACTAGTCAAACACTGGCTATTTGAAACCATTGATTGAAATGATTAATAAAGAATGAAAATGATGGATCTTGTAGCTCTTACCACATATACACATAGGGATGTACCCAGAAACAATGCACAATCTCCCCAATACATACTTAAAAAAAAATACCATTCCCCTTCCTCGTCCATCACTGTGGTAATAATCTCCATGAATATGATGGAGGTGGAGGGGAAGTGGGCGGAATATGAAGGGATGCCACAGTGCAGATTACATGGCTACAATGAGAAAAGCAGTCTACTTATGTGCTGCAATAAGTCACCGATTACCCCCACCCCCCACCACTTTGGCTCTGCTTCAGATACAAATTGCTGCTGCACACATTTTGCATTCTCTCTGTAAACCCAGCCTTTCTTATCATGTCCATTTTGCTTTCTGCACTCCCGCATCCGCTCTCTCTCCCTCCTATTCAAAAGTTTTCTCTCACAGCTCGCTCTCCTCAGACAAGAGGGTCCATTGTATTTCCTGAGATGCCTTGGAGTCCCATGCATGCGCGCGCTGTGTGTGTGTGTGTGTGTGTGCGTTCCCTTTACAGAACAGCTGTCACATTCAGCCATCACATGCTGCACAGCTGAGGCAGGCCACTACCGTCCCCATCAGCTCTCTCTGTCTTTGTTCCTCCTTCCCTCTTTCACAAACAAATCTATCAGATTTCCATCTCATTTTTTTATTTTTTTGTTAATCAGAATATCTCAGATTCTTGCCACACACACACACACACACACACACTCTTTTTTGCTCCTTTCTTTTAACCTCCTACTTCATCCTTTTTTGTCCAGACAGAGTAGGAGTTCACTTTTTAGGCCAAATTCGAAAAACATGGACAGATGAGAGAAGATCAGGCTTCCAGAGTATTTCAATATGTGTATAATTTGTACAGCAGGTGTTTAATTTAGCTGTAACACTATAAACACAGGCGGGCTTCTCTGAAACAACCCAAAGTACATATTATTCAATTTGGTTACTCAGGACACGCTCACTTCTTCTTCATCAGCCCATTTATCTTATTACTACCTAAATTTGAGGCTATTTTCCATTCACATGACATGTACCTTTGGCTGCTCCCTTGTAGTCTCCTTAAGGGGGCGCCACGGCGGATTAATCTGCAGTGGTAATTTGGCAGAGGTTTTACGCCGGATGCCCTTCCTGACCCAAAGCTCAATGGTGAGAGGGTCTTGTGCCCCCCCCCCCCCCCCCCAAAAAAAAAACACACCCCT
>VUQH01009637.1:14181-28788 GCA_015106775.1 Etroplus canarensis
GGGGGGTTTTTGTTTTTTTTTTTTTTTTTTTTTTAACAAACAAAAAAAAAACCATCACTATGTTCAGAAAAGTTACAAAAAAGGTAGAAAGATGCTTTTTGATTAATTCTACATTTCATTTTGGTGATCTTCAATCTACAGTCCCCCTCCCACTTCCCACCTCTCTGCCAAAACCCCCTGCAGTGAATCAAATGAGGTCACCACATCACTTTTTTGGCTTTCTCTCCAAACAGCAGTTAGGTTAACATTTGTTAACACAGTCAACAGTGCAGATATTCAGACTGCATGAGTATCTGAGAGCTAGGAGACCAAGAGACTCAACATCAACACCAGGTCTGGAGGAGAGTTTGTCGGAGATCCGAAAGGGAAGTTTTGTGAGAGGGAGATGGGGGGTGGGGGGTGACAAGAAAAAAAGGAAGTGAGGAGGTGAGTTAAGGCCAAATATAACTATGTTCAGAGCATATGGAGTGCTGAGCTTGGCAAAAATCTACACTTAGCTAGAATAACAGTGCAAGGGAAAGAAGGGATGGAGAAAAACAGTTGTTAGGACAAGATGGAGCAAGGTAACCAGAGGAGAGGAGGTCAGCTAATGACAGGAGAGGGAGAAAGCCTGAGTTGAGCAGAGAAACAAGTGGAAATAAACCAGCATCAGAGAGAGACTGAAAAGGAAAATAATATGAGAAAGGATGGTTTAATTAGGGAAAGTTCCAGGTTATTATAGATAGTAATAATTACCTACAACTACTGTGCACCTTTTCCTTCCCGACAAGCAATTATTATGTGATTATGTGAATAATTCAATTTGGTTTGAATATGTGCACTGACGCTGAGAGAAAAAGGGAAGAGAGGAAGCCAAAGAAAACAGTAGAAAACAGAGGAAAGGCACTTGGAACGAGAGAAAAATGTGCGGGGTTTTAAAGAGCAAGCCGGACTGAGGCCCGCTTTCTTCTCTCCTCACTCACTTAAATTCTCACTGACCCTTCGTTCTGGATGGCTGAAGAGTTAAACAACAAATCACATCCAACAAACATAACAAAGAGGGTTAGATACACATGTTGTCAAAGTGAATATGCTGCAGATTTAGTGAATATAAAAATCAAAAGTGCAAACCTCACTCTAAATGCAAACTGTTCATGGCTGTTGGCAGTGATCTTACTGGTCATTTTGATCCATTTTCAATTTTTCATTATCCAGCTGACTTACAAGTGTTTCCTCACAAGCAGGTGAACATAGCATGAATATTAATGATCAGCTAAAAGAAAAAATATCTGATCTCCTTCCTAGTACTTAGTTGGACCCGCTTTTGCCTTCATAACTGCCTCAATTCTTCATGTCATAGATTGAAAAAGGTCAGAGATTCTGGCCCAAATTGACATGACAGCATCACACATATTGCTGCAGATTTGTTGACCACACATCCATGATGTGATTCTCCCATTCAACATCCCAAAGGTGCTCTACTGGATTGCGATCAAGTGACTCTGAAGGCCATGTGAGAACAGTAAACTCACTATCATGTTCACGAAACCAGTTTGAGATGCTCTGAGCTTTGCAACTTTGCACATTATCCTGCTGGAAGCAGCCACCAGAAGATGGGTATACTGTTGTCCATAAAGGGATGACATGGTCAGCAACAATATTCAGGTAGGCTATGGTGTTTAAATCATGCTCAATTGGTACTAAATGGTCCAAAGTGAGCCAAGAAAATATCCCCCACATCATTACACCACCAGTACCAGTCTGGACTGTCGATATCAGGCAGGATGGATCCATGCTTCCATGTTATTTACATCCTGTTCTGACCCTATTATTTAAACGTCAAGACAAAAATCAAGACTCGTCAGACCAGGCAACTTTTTTTTTTGTCTAATTTTGGTGAGCCCAAACAGACGGCTGAGGAGGAAAATCTCAGGAGATGAATAGTGTCTGAAATACCCTAGCACCTACTATCATGTGTTCAGAGTTACTTAAATCACCTTTTTTCCCCCCATTCTGATGTTCAGTTTGAATTAAATGCCTAAAAATGTATGTTGCTGCATTATGATTGCCTGGTTTTTTTGCATTAACAGGCAGCTGAACTGCCGTACCTAATAAAGTGGCCAATGAGCATAAATCTGCTTTTTGACTTTGTAAGTAACAAGTTGATCTTTTTTGTGTGTTTCTTGCATTCTAGCCCATTTACTAAACCTCACATTTTTTAAAAATATATAACAGATGACCACTGTGTTTTAAAGTAACCTTGATGATAATCAGTGCAGACATGATGTACGCTATGATGGATTGGCTGACTCAAGCAAGTTTCAAGTCAGTCCAAGTTGAATTTCACAACATACTGAAATGAATGAAAGCACTGGCTGCCTGAAAGGGAGGAAAAACATTAAAAAATCAAAAACACTAAGGTATCAAGTAAAGGTTGTTACAGCTTTGGAAAATGATCAGCACTAAGGTAAATTTTATAGGATATGTAGTGAATGGTGAATGTAGCCACTTAAATCCTTTTATTATGTGTTCCGATAGAGTTTTTTTTCTTATGCTCAAATACTGTACCTTAGCGAGGTATGTTTTATGTTTAAAACATGTTTAAAACACTGTTTGTTGAGTCAGACTGGTTTTGTTGATTTTACCATTAAACAAGAAACTCTATCCTCTAATATGGAATGGGAAAGTGAGAGGGGGAGGAAATATAAACACAATAAAAGTTAGAATTACAAGTAAGGAAAAGATGGCAAAGAAAGGACAAAGATAGAGACAAATCAGAGGAAACGAATGTTAAAGTAGCAGGGAGAGAAAGGAGAGGGGGACAGAAGTGACAGTCAGATAGATTGATAGTTAGAAAAGTATGAACTGAACTAACAAAAAGGGGCGCATGGGCATGTGTGTATGTGTGCGCACTTTTTGGTTTGTGTGGTTCTAAGTCTCATTTTTCTCCACCCCAACTTCATACATTCCCAGGTCACGATCACCTCTCATCATCACCTCTTGAGGCTGGCTCCAAAAGCAAAAAAAATCCCCACAGACTTCCATGTTAAAATGACCAAATTAATGGCATTAAAAAGCATGTTTACAACCTCACACAAAATGTAGTATCAGTGTCAAAACCGGCAGCTGTAGCCCACTGGTAGTTGCTAGGCTTCACCGCTGCTAACTGGAGTCACTGAATTGGCCCTCTTGACCATGTATGTGCTTCTGGTGAGGACAAATAATATGGCACAAGTAAAAATACACCACAAATTAGCAAGTACGTGTGTTTGTGCATCCCACCTTTCTCGGTCCACTTCTCTCTACCATAGCTCTGTACTGGAGTAGGTTTTCAGGTGTAAGTTGATGCTGAAGATACGGTGATGTAAGTATCTGGTAGAACTGCGCTGTCTGTTTCAACTCAACTGTCACATTATTTTCAGTCCATAGCAGCATGATTTGAAAACCCCTGTCTCACACTCAGCATTAAGAAAACTGTGTCTGTGCGCTTTTCTTCCAGGGCTCAGTCCTCTATAGAAATCAATAAATGAAATCTAAAATGTAACAGGCAATCCACAGAGCAGGTTTGGGAGGTAAAATCTCAGCCTAACTTTAGATTTACATCTAAAATTTGAGAAACAAGTAAAAAAGGTGACTATTTTGCAAAAGCAAACGTGTATACGTTTAAACTTATCATAGATAGTTTTTTCTTTCACACTGTACTTTTCACTCTTTTTTTCTCATTGAAACTATTGTGTGACCTCTTGGTCACAAGCAGAATCCACAAGAAATCAGGTCTCTTGTGATTATATACATACATACATTATATATCAGGCGATTAAAATTTGGCATAAGAGGTCAATAAGTTTGCGCCATTGTGATGTTCTCAAGAAATGAAATATTTCAAGTTCTGATAATTTTATTACATTTCCAAACCTAAAACAAATATACAAGTGCTTACATAATTGCACTCCCAAGGTTGTGAGTGACCGTTTGGTTACTCTTAAAATTTTGAGTTCAGTATTGCATGGAGCATCTACTGGAAACTACAAGGTGCCATTTTGTAAATCCTCATCTGGACAAACAGCATTTCTGTTAGCGGTATCATAATGTGGAATTTCTTATTTGTGGAACTCAAAATGTACCCTGACTGGGATCACTTTAAGCTTTAAATGATACTGTTTCAGAGCAGAATCATTCCGGCAGTCATGACTAATCAGTTGAGTCATGTTATGTGGTATTTTATTATACTGCATTCCGTGCCCTGTGCTTTGGTATCTGTCTATATTTTATTGCATTTGAGTTTTGTGATTTTCTAATGTATGTCTTCACTGTTTAGATTGTGTATGATATTGATTTTTTTTTCCTGTTTGTGTTTGAAAAGCTCAACTAGAGATGGGCATTGCAAATTAACTTCAAATGCTGTGGTATGTTGCATGATACATGCAACATACTTGTCGCTAAAAATATATATATATACATAAACTTCAAAAAATGACTTTTATTTAAAATAGGCCAAATGAGTTGGAAGATGAAATGCCTGTCAGCATCAAGATTTTACACTAATAAGACCAAGTTAAATAGACAAAAAATAAGAGAAAAATAGAAAAAAGGAAAGGACTTTCAGTGTTATGAAACTCAGACTTGGGTTCTTTAGTGACTTTTTAAAAAACATCTTTATTGTATTTTGTTTCACTGAAATAAAAGATGTACCTTCAGCTGCTCTGTTGTATTGTCCCCAGGGGGTGGCCACAGTGGAGTAATCTGCATTGGTAATTTGGCAGAGGTTTTACGCCAGATGCCCTTCCTGACACAACTCTACATAGTGAGAGGGGCTTGTGTGCTAACCTGTAATCAAACCACTATGGTACAGTAACATTAAATAAACCCCACTAAAGCATATATTGGCAACAAAGAATCATAACGGATACGGGCAAGAAATCAAAAATTGATCTGATTTCAGATATTAATATACTTGAGTTACAAGAAGCCAACATTGTTTTGTGGTCTCACTATGAATGAGTCTTTGTTTTTTTGACGCAGTGCTAATATCTGTCTCAATGCTGTTACAATATCCCTTCATCGATGAATACTTTCTATTTGTAGTCCTTGTGAACATAAACTGAATAGTTTATACAGATGCACATCATTACCTTTTCCAAACAACCCAAATGTAGAATATTTGCTAAAGTCATATTCCAAGTTATAAACTAAATACTGCATCCTACTTTGTCAGCATCACCATGGCAAATAAAAATCATTCCATCAGTTTTGATGGCAAGAAGGATGACGACGGAAAGAAAAATCGGTGGCCTGTTGGCATTTGAGGAGATGCTTCAATTCAGAAACTGGAACTGCAGCCTACAGTGAGACTGAAACCAAAGAATAAGTGGCTGAACACAGTTTCTCCGCTACAGTAAATTGAGGTTTCCATGTTTGCCTTACAGATTCTTCATTCCAGTCTTCTGCAGGCGATTTCAATTGAGTCTTCTGCAAGCTGCTGTGGTTTTTGGGATGTATAAATCAAATCACACAGTTTGACCTCTGACCCATAACCTCCATTCTGATAGCTGGTGGCAAAACGCGTTATGTAGGAAATGAAGCTATTGTCAAGTGTTAGAAAACAAAATCACAACTGACCACTACTGCTGCTGTACTTCCATTGTATTGTCATTTGGGAAGACTAATTCCGATTAGATGCAAACTCTGTGTGTGTGTGTGTGTGTGTGTGTGTGTGTTTCAGAGATGTGTGTGCATTTGAACGACCTCTCCAAGTAATACACACATTCCTTACTTGAGTGTGGACCAGAGAAGACACAATAAAAAGAAAAGAAATCATCACAGCACACTTAATATGCAGCTGCAGCTAAACTGCATTACTTACTTGGCATTACACAAGTAGAATGTCCAGGTGAGTCCCTAGTCCTGTCATACAGTGTATTAATAATTTGACATTTATGTTCTACATAAATATATACACTATTCTTCAGTAAGGCCTGATACAATAGCAAAGGTTTAAAAATTTTAAAATCTCACATATTTAACTGTATAACTTTTTGAATCTATTCTGCAATTTGTTCCAAATGCAGCAATTTAAATGAAACTAGGGCTGCCCCAGACTCCAGACTGGAAAGTTTGCTAACATTTAGTACCTTGGACTAAAGCATCAACCCTTATGGCAGGGCTGCCATTTTGCTGTTCATCATCTTCAACAGCATTTAGTATAGCCTGTTTGCTAGCATATAAGAAAGGTGTGAAAAAAGTTTTCACATGACTGTATGCAGTCATGTAAAGAACTAAATACACCCTTACTGCTTCCACAGGAATTAAGCGGGTAAGTCAGCTTGCTAATCAAATGCATTTGTTTAACTGATCATTAGCCAGTGTGACCACTTCTAAAAAAGCAGAAGCTTTGTCAGTTTACTGGTCTGGCACATTCAGGTGTGTGTTAATACAATGCCACAATCTTCCCAGGAGTGGGTGCCTCAGAAAATTCCACCAAAGGTCATCAGAGAAACTGCAAAACACCTATGAGCTACATTTCAAACTCTACAGGCATCAGCTAACATGTTAAATGTTAAAAGTTCATGACAGTACAATTAGAAAAAGACTGAATAAGTATGGCTTGTTTGAAAGGGTCACCAGTAGATAGCCTCTTCCCTATAAAAAGAACAAGGCAGCACAGCTTAGGCTTCAAAGTTACATCTGAACAAACAACAAGACCTCTGGAACAATGTCTTTTGGACTGATGAGACCAAAATAAAGATGTTTGGGCATAATGCACAGCCCCATGTTTGGCGAAAACCAAACAGCATATTGGCACAAACACCTCATACCAGCTGTCACGCATGGTGGTAATTTGGGCTTGTTTTGCAGCCACGTGACCTGGGCACCTTGCAGTCATTAAGTGGACCAAGAACGCCTTTGTTTACCAAAGTATTCTCAAATGTGAGGCCATCTGTCTAACAGTTAAAGCTTGGTGAAAATTAGGCTCTGCAATGGGACAATGATCCCAAGTACACCTACAAATCTAAAACAGAATGGCTGAAAAAGAAAAGAATCAAAATGTTGCTATGGCCCTGTCAAAGTCCAGACCTCAACCAATGTGAAATGCTGTGATGGGACCTTAACAGAACTATGCATAAACCAAACACTCAAAGAATTGAAGCATGCTGTGAAAAAGCATGGGCCAAAATTTACCTACAATAATGTGAGTGAACAAGAAAACAATGACTTCAAGTTATTGCTGCTAAAGGTGGTTCTACAAGCTACAGAATCATGGTTTGTGCTTAGTTTTTCACAGAGCTGCATTGAGTCACTTGAAAACTTTCTTTTTCCCATGACTGTATATCTTAAAACCAATGAGTGTCTACACATCACTCCCACAGTTATTTGTGTCCACAAAATTTGCTCTCTTTTCACATTTCTGTCTTATGCACTCAATAAAAATCCCAATAATATGAGCAGTAAACGAAAACCATATCTATTCACCTTATTTTCACTTAAAATTTTTCACCTGGTTGTCTGTCCCCCACAGTTTGAGAACCACTGGGTTAGGGTGAGGGGCTGGTGTAATGGTCCCTAACATTTTCATCTTACATACTCCTACAGGCCTGTCAGACTCAAATACCCCTGCATCAAAACTACCTCTCATAACTAAAAGTCTTTCCTAAAGTCTTCCAATTAAGCTTGCTACTGCAAAAACAGCCCTTGGGGTACTTGTAGCCATGGTTGGGACTCCATCATGTCAATGAATGTCCTCACAAAAATAACCATACAAACATGTGTGGGTGTGTGTTTTGCTTACTACTGCAGGGCCTCTAAGTCCACAACAGATTACAGGACATCCAATTCTGTGTCAAAGCACACAAACTCACAAACACAAATGTACTTAAACAAATGCTGGCTAACAACTAGGAACACTACTACTGGACTGCATGTGTGCTGAGAGTCAACACACTTAACATTTGTATATGTGAGACAGATGATATTGCTGTGTAAACTGCACAGAATCTAAAAGGATAAATGAATATAACAGGATATTTACATTTTCTATAAAGTGAGGAAATGTGTATGCATGTACAAGTGTGTGTGTGCGTGTAGACTCTTGCCAAGTATCACATAACAGGAACATAAACAGTAGGCAGTGGTCTTTTCCTGTATATATAGTGCTATGTTGTGTGTGTGTTTAGAAAGTATATAGTGTAGTTTTGATAATCTGTGCATTTTTGTAAGTGTAGAAGTGTATTTGACTATATGAGAACATGGGAGTGATCTCAGTGGAAGATATATGTCTGTGTCTACAGCACTTGTTAGTCTTTCTACTACAAGACTATATTTCTACTTGTTCTAGTCTATCAAGGTCTACTGGCAAACACTTACCTTTGGGGTTAAGCTCTGCAGAAATAAGGAAGAAAAGAGTTAAATGTTACAAAATGAAAATTGAAAGATGAGAGAAAGAGAAACAGAAAAAGAAAACAATCATTTCTCACATCTAGTTTTATTCAGTGCAGACCAGCAACAAAGAACTGGAAGAACTGGACTACTGAACACAAGGGAATTCCCTGGGAAAACCTCCATCTTCCTGCATATGAATGCAGGCAAACTTAAAAAACAAAAAATCCCTCTGAAGTGTTTAGTTGCTTTCCCACACAATTAGAAAGTACAGCTGGAGGAAAAAGCAGCTATCAGACTCAGCCATACCGATTCCTAATGTGATAAGATGTCCAAATCCAAAATTAAACAACTTCTCGTCATGAGATTTGCATGGTAAGTGGTCTGACAGGATCAACAGAAAAAGACAACTATTCTTTTAACCTGATCAGTACTAACTCATTTAAAAGAGGCCTGCGGTGTGGAAGGCCTAACTTGAACCAGAAAAAGCATTCAGTTACAATGCAGTGAAACAGTTTTGGTAGATACAACTAACTTTCAAATGTAAACATTCAATTTTCATGGAAGTTTTTGCTTCTATGTGGATATTAACAAATTAAACCTCTTTTTCTCAACTATATGAAGGACTGCAAGTCATCTGCCAAACGGCATACGTAAAGAGGAGAAAAAGTTGCCCAAAAATACTTCAAAAAAGACTTTATTTGCAAAACTGCCATGTTTTGTAAAAAGACAGCATTTCTTATCTGTGCTCCTCATCGCCATATTTTCCCAGCTTTTCTGGGATTTAAAAAGTCAGCCTGCTGCTTCTCTAACCTTTAGTTCACAGCAATAGAAGCCTGGCAGATTAGGCTCTGATTTGACTGGTCGAAGAGGATTTCTTGTTAAGGTGAATGAGAAGCAGATGCCAGGTTGCAGGCCAATGAAAAGGCACTGAGGTGCTGAGTCAAAAAGTTCACATCTTAATAAACCTGATGAAAGTCACGCTTCCTATGGCTGCCTCTCTTTCCTGTAATACTCTCTCTCTCTCATCATAACTCTGCCACTTATTCAAAAAAAATGATTTTTTTAAGTTTGAAGAGTTTTGATTTCAACAGTATGATTTTCATGTCAAGTGCATGGACTATATTCACTTAACAATACTAAGAACCTAACAATATACGTATTACATTTCCCTGGTTTGGCCGCAATATAGCATCAATTACAAAATTCACATTGCACTTTAAGGGCTTATTGGCACTTTTATGTATGTCCTGTGTTTGTGTATGTGTATTGTCCTATTATGAAAACAGATTTTTTTTTCTCAAAAAAATAAGAAATATAAGCAGAAATGTTCCTGTGTATTAGTCTACTTCATAAGAAGGGGTGGTAAAAAACAAACCAGATAGATAGACAGACAGACAGACAGACAGAGGCAATAACTGGCTTTAAAAGATTAGAAATTCCTGTTGTTAAACAGTAACTCTGTTTCTACCAAATGTAGCTGTTTCCACTTCAACGGAAGAAAAAATGTCTGCATAAACAGCCCAGTTTCACCTAAGGGAGTGAAGATCAAGTCTTGTCTGACACAGTATTTTTAGTTTTATAAGCTTTCACTAGGTTTTCTAGTTATTTGGTAAGATTCAGAGATCAAAACTTGGAGAGAGCTTAGAATAATTAAACAATCATGGTTTGTCCCCCTCCCTTTTTTTTTAAAAATTTTTTTTTCCTTTATAATTTGTTAATTAATCCAATTTCATTACCTTTATTCAAATTGAAAAATGATGCAAGGGTATGCAGTTTGTGTGTGTAGTGTGTATATGCACGTATGTGTATATGTTATGTGTTTGTGAAAAAAATTTTGAAAAAGACAATAAACATATTGGCAAAAAAAAACAATCATGGTTTGGGTTAAAATGCACACTTCCACAATGTCAAACACCTAAGTTTTCCCTACCTAATCTAAAAGTGACAATGCTTTTTGTATTCTGCATTTACTTTTTCCAAAAACAGAGTAGAGGTTTCTGGCACAACGCCACCTGCTTCCAAAGTGCATGGGGAAGAGCATCAAGTCTGAAGAGGATAAAATTCCAGCAACACTTGTAGCATAAAGAACAACTTTTTTATGTGAACAATGCATTTCAGTCTGTGGCCTTTATCAGGGTAATCATAAAACATATTACAGACAATAGTTCAAATAGCATTTATATTGGGTAAAAAATTCAAAACAACCAATCATGCACCAATCCACCACCGCCTATGGTCATGTGGTTTAAATAGAGAGTGGTCCAGTGGAAAACATGGGTGGCACCATATCTGGCAGCCAAACAAAATGGCTTAAATAAGACTAAATAAACAAATAAAAAATTACAAGATATACATCAAACACATTTTAAAAAATCTGCCTTTGGCTGCTCCTTTGTAGGGGTTGCCACAGATTAATTTGCATTAGTAATTTGGCAGAGTTTCACACTGGATGCCTTTCCTGACACAACCCTCCATGGTGAGGGGCTTGAGTCCCCACCTGGAATCGAAAGAGGGACCTTTCACTTGTAAGGCAAATGTGTAAACCACTACACATATCACATAGTAAATAAAAAAAATAAAACCACAAAAACAAAAAATTAACAAAAAACTTCACTGCTATAAAAAACTCATTAATTAAGAACCTCCTTTATTCCCACTAGAAACAAGCAGTATTTGAGTTTTTGTTTGTTTTATTCTTATGGTTTTTGTTTTGCATTTACTATATTATATTTATATGAATAGCTTTAAACCAAATGACCATGGGCTGAGCCCATCCTCAGCGGTGCATATATATGTTGGATGTGTATGATTGGTAGTTTTGAATTTTTTTTATTCTATATAAATGTTATTTGAACTGTTGTCTGTAATATACTTCATTGTGACAAAGGCCAGGCCAAAATGTCAGTCCAGTAATAAAGTTCTTTATGCTACAAGTGTTGCTAGAGTTTTATCCTGTTCAGACATTCAATTTTTCCCAAAGCTGCTTGAGACTGCTTAAATAAAAAAGATTTAAAAAAAACAACTGTAGGTCACCATACCCTATCCAAACTATCTATGGGTTAATTTTCCTGTGTACTGTAGATATTTGTGTGAGAGATCAAAAGATAAATGTTAGAAGAAATATTAGAGTTTGAGTTTTTATTCCCTAGTATTTACATGTAAATATGTTAAACGGCAATGTGTTCTGATCACTGTTTTGTTGCATAATAAAGTTTCTCCTTATTAGTCTGGATGTCTTTCTCCATAAATTGGCAGACAATACGTTTTTGTAGATTTCTGCATTCCTTCCATTTCCACCATCATGAGTTACATAATCAATAAAAATTATTGTTGCAGAAACTGTTCCAAAAACAGCCATGGAAGCCTAAACCATGACACAACCTCTACCAGGCTTCACAGATAAGATTACATGTTTAGGATCATGAGAAGATTAATTCTTTTTCCATATTTTGGGCTTTCCATCACTTTAGTAGACGTTCATCTTTCTCTCATCAATCCATAAAACTTTCTTCGAGAACTGTTGAGGTTCATCTCTATACTTTTTGCAAATCTGGCTTTCCAATTTTTACTGCCAATGAATGGGTAGGCTTGCAGTATGGCCTCTATATTATTGTTCTCCAAGTCTCCGTCACACAGTAGACCATGATATTACCACACCCCTGCTGTCTGGGGTTTTCCACGATGCTACAGACTGTTATTTGGGGGTTTCTTTACTGTTCTCTCTACTTGTCTTTCATCAGTTGTTGTTTTTTTCCTTGAAACCCCAGTTTGATGCCTGTTGCTCAGTACACTGGTGTTTCCTTCTTTTTCAGGACATTCCAAATTGTGGTACTGGCTATCCCCAATATTTCTGAAATACCTCTGATAGATTTCACAGCTTCTTCATGTCTTCATGTTAGTCTACCCTTCTTAACTACTAAATGCAGCCATCATAGGTGAAAGTCAAAGCTTAAACAGAGACGATATCCAGTGTATTTTATGATTAAACAGTCTGTTTTATATGACGCATCTGTTGCTTTTCATGTTTAAAAATTTTTTGCTCACTTCAAAATGTGTTATATTGTATGTTGTTTAACGTATCTAGATTAAATACCAGGGAATAAAAGCTGAAACTTTGATCTCTCTTCTTATATTTATCTTTTACTCTAACACATGTCATCAGAGCACAGGAAAAACTAACTAGCTTTGCTGTTCCAATATTTTTGGAGGGGCCTATACATAGCAAAGTTTGTTGTAGTTCTCAATAGTTGCAAGCATATTGTTCTCTCCTGGCTGACCTAATAATGCTGGGACCACTGCTGTGTCATATCGTAAACTTTCATATGGAGTTCTTTTTTTTAAAAATCACTGCTAAATAATACATTGGCAGTTTGATGGCTGATCCACCTCAACTACAGGATCAGCAGCATACCTACAAAATCCCATAATATCTTTATATTGAGCAGTATTATCTAATCCTGAAATGTTAACTCCTGTAATTACTTTGTCTGGGGCTCAGATTACTACTCTACACTGCCAACGAAAAGAAAGAAAAAACATAACTGGAGGGGAGGAAAAAGGAAAAAAAAAATAATGGCTAAGGCAACCCAAAAACGGAAGAGAGAAAAAGAAAAGTGAGAAAGACCTAAAAGCACAAACGTTGAGGGAAAATTCCAGTTAAATGTAAAAGACATGTCAAATGCAGCACGGAAACTCTCACAGCAAAAACTCTCTCTCACACAAGCACACACAGGCACACACAGTAGCCACTTCTGGCCAGCTGCCACCCTGCATTCAATCGGTCTTTTTTTTCAAAAAATGTCCTTTGAGTGAAACTCTGGATCCATTAGTTGCTGTGGCAGAAAAAAAATCAGTTTATGGCTGTGAACCTTTATTATGTCAATAATAGCTGAAAAGGTTGAGAAGGTGTTCTTTTGTATAATTAATAGCAGATCCAAACTTTTTTCTCTACTATTTTTAAGAGATTTGGAAATAAAGTAGCTCAGCTTTCAAAACATATCTCCTTGCCATTTTTAACACCACCTTTCTGTACAAACTAGTGTTTTTATTATTATTTTTCTTAGACTAGCAAAGGGAGTAAAGCATCAGGAGTATATTATCCTTTGTCAGCTGACATTGCATTGATGTCTTTATAAACAGAAACTTGCTGCCCTTGCACTAAGAAGAGACTGAGGGAAGCATCCTTTAAGGCACTACCTTTCCCACAGAAGGTTCATGGTTTGGGTTTAAGTGCCACTGTGCCAAAATGTCCATGAGCAAAGCACTACAGACAATAAATGATGACCTATTCTTCCTTCACTCTGTTTGTGTTGATACAAAAGTTTCTCGTAGAGCAGGCTATGGCTTACCTGTTATACAATCAACTGCTTTAGCAAGAGGAAAGGACATGGCTTTTACAATGCCATAACTGTCCATCACAAAAAAAATCCTGAATGAATGTGAAACGGAAAACTTGCTGGGGGTTCTACAGGGCATCCATGAATTATTTCTTTTACAGAGTCTGAAATTCAATAACATGAGTGATTTTTTTTTTCCCCAATGAAGGTTTTTGCAAGGTTTCTACCAGTTTTATAATCATTGGCAGAGTATGAAAGTACAGAGTTACTGCTTACCACCAGGAAAGGCAGGCAACCGTTTGGGGCCCCAGGCCAGTGGGGGGCCCCTGAAGGCTGACAAACTTTAAACCTAGCAGTGGCAATGTGCAAAGTTTGACAGTAGGAGATACCTGACCTACCTAAGGGAGCCTCACCACACTCCACTCACTTCCACTGCAAGTGGTGTACACAATTTTTGTTTAAACAAACCTCATTTTAACAATGAATGTCACTCAATGAAAACCAAAGAGTAATTATCCTTTTGGGAGTTATTAACCTTTATTTAACCAGAAAGTGAACTCTTGAGATTAAGAATCTCCTTTGCGAGAGTGCCCTGGGCTGATGGGCAGCATTACCCTAGCATGTTTTTCAATAGCAGGAGAAACCGGAGTACCCGGAGAAAACCTGCACAAACACAGGGAGAACATGCAAACTCCACACAGAAGGGCCCTGCCTGGGTTTGAACCCAGGACCCTCTTGCTGTGAGGCAACAGCGCTAACCACTGAGCCACTATGCTGCCTACAAAGTGAAGTGAAATAAGAAAGAAAAAAAGAGTGAGTGAAGCAGATAATGACTAAATATAATGCAAAATAACTAAATGTTTCTAGTTTAGCCTTAACTGTGAGAGAGAAACACTTGAATAATGTAACTTCTACT
>VUQH01009648.1:0-13423 GCA_015106775.1 Etroplus canarensis
GCACTTGGCGACTGTGGGAAGGAAGAACTCCGTTTTAACAGGAAGAGACCTCCGGCCGAACCAGGCTCAGGCGAGGGGCAGCCATCTGCCTCGACCAGTTGGGGGTGAGGGGAGATGGTTTTGAAAGTTAGAACCTGAGGTCAGGCAGCACAGTGGTGCATTGGTTTTAGCAATGTCACCTCACTGCAAAAGGTTCCGGGTTGAAATCCAGTGTATAGCCTTCTGCGTAAAGTTTGCACGTGTGGATACTTTAGCTTCCTCCCGCAGCCCGGAGACATGCAAAGGGGTTAAGTTAATTAACATTTCTAATTTGACTATCGGTGTAAATGGTTGCTGGACTGCCACTCTGTCCAGGATGGAGCCCACCTTTTGCAACAATTTTTGAATTATCTGCTTAATGTTGGCACAGGTCATCTGAACTACGCTTTTATGCAGCCGTCATGGAAGTGCATGTGTGGGAATCATCAATCTGATCGATTGCTTTCCGGAGAAAAGCAGCGGCCTGTGAAACCTTCGGCCAGTAAAGTAAACTACACATATCTGCTTATTAGCTTTGAAGATTATACCTCTTTATGAATTTCTTCACATCCAAACCAGTCTCAGTCAATTTACCCTCATCTCTGAGTAAATTCGTTTTATCAGTTAAGATATACTGAATGACTGTACCACTGCAAACATATGCTTTTCTTGGCAATTAAAATGATCAAATACAGCCTTGACTTTTATATCAGCTCTTTTTTTTGCAATTTCTATTAGTCTCTACTCTGAATTCCCTGCATGCCTCATATTTATGGCCTTTAAGCTTTAAACACTTTATTTTCAAATGTGAAATTGCCTCAAGAGCTTTCAGTTGAAAGTTTATTGGTCAGTGGAGTCTCTGGGTCACATGGTCTCAAAGGTACTCCGGCCCCTTATCAACCCACTTATTGAAATCTGGCCTATTTATGTTTTTAATGGTAGCAGATGTTTGAACTCAAGGAAGCGCACAAACAACCAGTGACAGAGTCCAATTTGATGGATGCTGTAACATTCCAGTTTCTAGACTAATTTGTATTTAAAAATGATCAACATCCACCGGCTGATTTCACCACATTTTAAATTGCAAAAGAGGTGTTCAGGCAGGCTTGTTGGAATCCCTCATATTTTCCCCTCAACCTGTTTTTTTCAGAAGTAGCTGCCATGCCTGTTCATCCCATCTGAAATGATATTTTCTGTATTCTCACAACAAAGTCGAACTTTGGAAAGCAGGGACGAAATCAGCATGGACACCTTGGACCTGCCTCAAAACGTGCTTCTGTTGATCATTTCCTTTAATGGCAGCAGGTAGCTCCAGTGCCTCCTACACTCTGCTGCAAGCATTTCATTTATTACTTTTCTCTTGTAGACAGTGCTGATTTCCATATATGGTGCATGGCTTATAGTGAATATTCATATACAGTACACTCACCAGCCTCTTTATTAGCCATACCTGTTCGAATGCTCATTAACACAAGTCTAATCAGCCAATCACATGGCAGCAACTCAGTGCATCTGGCCATATAGACTCAAAACAATATTACTGCTGACCATGTCCATCCCTTTATGACCACTGTGTACCCATCTTCTGAGGGATGCTTCCAGCAGGATAACGCACCATGTCACAAAGCTCAAATCATCTCACACTGTTTTTATTTTTTGGTTTTTTTTTGAGCGCACTTTACTCAAATGACCTCCACAGTCACCAGATCTCAAAACATGGAGCAACTTTGGGATGTGGCAGAATGAGAACTGCTTGATGCTGTCATGTCAATATGGACCAAAATCTGTGAGGAATGTTTGCAGCATCTTGTTGAATCTATACCATGTAGAAACAAGGCATTTCTGAAGGCAAAAGGGCATCAAACCTGGAACTAGCAAGGTGTAACTAAGGATATGGCTGGTGAGTGTTTATCTGTTAATGCCTTTCCTGTATGAAGTCTATTGCTCTGTTTTGGGCAGGGAATATAATCCATAACGTAGTGGTTCAGACATTTGCCTAAAATACAAAAGGTCCCCAATTTGTGACCACTGAATGTGTTTGGCTTTTTCTTCTTATGGCCGCTCCCGTAAGGGGTCGCCACGGTACATCATCTGCCTCCATCTCATCCTATCCTTGCATCCTCTTCCCTCACACCAACCCTCTGCATGTCCTCCTTCACTACATCCATCAATCGTCTCTGTGGTCTTCCTCTTCTCCTCCTGCCTGGCAGCTCCATCTTCAACATTCTTTGTCCAATATATCCACTATCCCTCCTCTGAACATGTCCAAACCATCTCAGCTTGATCTGTCCCTCTGATGGACTCATGTCTAATCCTGTCCATCCTGGTCTCTCCCAGGGAAAATCTCAGCATCTTTAACTCTGCCACCTCCAGCTCCTCCTCCTGTCTTTTCATCAGTGCCACCATCTCTAAACCACACATCATGGCAGGTCTCACTACTGTCTTGTAAAAAATTTCCTTCGTGATCATTTGGCAAATATTTTACTAAAAGGTTTGATTAGATGAAAGGTAAACCTGAGACCTCATATGAAATGTTCTTAGAACTCTTCTTGTTCTCAGTATTATTTAAGCAGGGGTGCCAGGCAACAAGGTGTCTTTTGACGTCTGTACTGTGATATATCAGACACCCCCTCCCCCCCAACCCATCACATATAGATGTGCGTGAAAGATCCTTTGGGGTCTCATTTAAATACACTGGGTAGGAGTCAGCAAAGAGAATTACTGTGGCACTAAACTCCAATACGAGCTGCAGTCTCCAGGCTGACAAACGGCCATTCCAACTACCACTCCTTCAAAGAGGACCCTTATCTCTCTGTGTCCAATATCGCCATGACCAGTTGTCACAGCACTGATATCAAAGGTCACCTTGTGTCTATCTCAGCGAATAAGTTCAGACAGAAAGATTGAACTGAAAGTTCAGCACTGGCTTACACACAAATGTGTCCTCAAACTGCAAGGAGGAAAATCACTCAGGTCAAGCTGAGATTTTGCTTAGAGATAAGATATATAAACATAAGTCACAGTTTCCAGTGAACAGAATAAATTAGTGTTAAACATATAAATATGTATCAAACACAAATCCTACAGTCGGCCCATTTTAAATTCATCACCACCAACAAGCACACCCATTTTAAACCCTGCATTGACCCTAATGAGGGCTGGGTATTTCTGCCAGGCCAATGTGCGCTTACTGCAGGTAACCTAGATTGAAGGAAAATCTAGAAACTGTGTTCCCTTTGTCATAGACCAGGGGAGCCCAATGCGTCAATCGCGATCTACCGGTCAATCGCAAAGGTAGTGTGGGTATTAAAAAAAACAGACGTCAGCCTATCATCCATCCTCACCATTACATTTGTCACTTGATTGGCAGCCAGTCTGACATTTGATCTTTTTCTGACACACAGGTCACCATGCATGCGCAGCAGTTTGAGCAGAGAAGCCCAGGCTTTCCTCACCCCAACCACCTCCTGCAGCTTTTAGGGGGCACACTAGGGTGTTCTCAGGTCAGGTGGGAGACATTGTCTCTCCAGCATGTCCTGGGTCTTCCTCTGGGTTTCCTTCCAGAGGGACGTGCCCGAAACACCTCAAGTGAGAGGCGTCCAGGAGGCATCCTGATCAGATGCCCAAACAACCTTAACTGGCTCCTTTTGATATGGAAGAGCAGCGGCTCTACTCTGAGCCTCTCCCAGATGACTGTGTTTCTCAACCTGTCTCTAAGGGTGAGTCCAGCAACCCTGCGGACAAAGATACTTTTCAGCTGCTTGTATTCACAATCTCATTCTTTCAGTCATTACTCAAAGTTCTTGACCATATGTAAGGGTAGGAACACAGATAGACCAGTAAATTGAAAGCTTTGTCTTGGAGCTCAGCTCCCTCTTCACCGCGACAGACCGGTACAACGTCCGCACACTGATTCTCATCCCTGATGCTGCACACTCAGTAACAAACCATCCCAGCAAGCCTGTAGGTCATTGCTCGATGAAGCCATCAGAACCACATCATCTGCAAACAGCAGAGATGAGATCCTATGGCCACCGATCATGACACCCTCCGTTCCCTGGCTGCGCTTCGAAATCCTGTTCATAAAAATTATGAACAGGATTGGTGACAAAGGGCAGCCCTGACAGAGTCCAACTCTCACTGGCAAAGAGTTTGACTGGTTGCTGGCAATACGAACCAGGGCACCGCCCTGGAGCCAGGCCAGGGGGAGGAGTTTGCAAGCACCTGGTGGTCGGGTTTTTGCCCATGAAACCCAAGCCTGAAGGAGAAACATGGGTCCGCCCTCTAGTGGGTTCACCACTTACAGGAGGGATCAGTACAGTGTGGGGGTTCGGTACAGTGTGGATTGGGTGACAACTAAGGACGAAGACCATGGCGATCCAATCCCCGGCTGGCTAAACTCGCTCTTGGGATGTTTTACATTCAGAGTTCAGCATATTTTGGAAGAGCACAGAAAATGGACTAGTACTTATATAGCGCTTTTCTACTTTAACTGAGCGCTCAAAGTACTTTTTACTACAAGCCCTATACAACCATACATATTCTATGCCTTTAAGCTCATTTAACTACCGTGCACAACATTCGTACTCTGATGCATGCATCAGGAGCAATTTGGGGTTCAGTGTCTTGCTCAAGGACACGTCCGCATGTAGACTGGAGAATCCAGTGATCAAACCGCCATCCTTCCTGTTGGAAGACGACCCACTGTACCTCCTGAGCCACAGCCTCAACAGACACAAGTAATGTATGTAATGATAAAAAATGTACCTTCCACTATTTCCTTGTATTCTCCCCAAGTGGTGGCCACAGCGGATTAATCCGCATTGGTAATTTGGCAACGGTTTTATGCTGGATGCCCTTCAAGGTGAGAGGGGCTTCTCTCCCCACCTGGAATCGAACCAGGGACCTTTCACTTGTAAGACGAATGTGTAAACCACTACACCGTATAATGATGAGTTTGTCATTAATTTTGAGTAACGTAAAAAATGTAAAAGTTGTTATTTGGATTTTTCTTTACATCTTTCGAAAATCTGTCTCTGTGTATAAAGACGTCAAACATTTTAGTGAACTGTCTGAGCATCCAGTTTATTTTCTGTTGGCCTCCGTACTGAGAAGTGCTTAAGTGGCTGAAGGAGAGCATGTGATTTATGTGTGTGCGTAAATGGCTGAGCGAGGGAGACAGATAGGCTGTCAAAATGATTAATTCTCTGTGTGAATGACCCCCTGCTCACCCCTGTCTAATTCCATCTACTCTCCCCCTTCATCTCCTCTCATTCTCTTACCTCTTTTTTTCTCATCTCCTTCAACCTCCTGACTTGTTCTCCTTAGTCCTGTTCTCTGCTTCACTCTGTTCCCTTCCTCCCCTAAATCACTAACTCCTTTCTGTCTTTTTTCCTTTTCCTCATTTTATTGGCTCCTCTCTTTAAAGTTCTGCCCTTTTCCTGTATCCTCCTGAACCTCTGTGATCGCTCTCCTCCTTAATTTATTTGTTAAACTGAAGAAACGTATCTAAGTACTCCTAAAGATTTCACCAGTACTGAATTAAGGATTACAAATTCAATCTCACTTCCCAAAGGTAGTTGAGCAAATTTGTCCATAATTTTGTCCTCGCAGGTGAATATTACAAGTACAGATCATCTCACGGGTGGCCAAGGTACAGCAATTTGCTTTTAGCCTCCTACTGAAGCTCACAATAACCACAAGTTCCATTATTTCACCAGACACCCTAGATTTCAGGGAGACCACCGGGACTTGTCCCCCCAACATTTGGAACACGTGCATCTCCTGATAAAAACATGACAGGAGCAAAGGAACAGTGCTGTCTCCAACAGTGCTGTCTTTTTGCTGCAACAGCAGGCCTTTCATACTCCCAAATTACTATAAGGTCATACAATTACTGAACATTTTGTGGTAAACGTAATTATTCCCACCGCTTACTAACACACACACACACACACACACACACACACACACACTGTTGTGGTCTCAGTAAATGGACAGATTCTCCCCCTCTCCTATGGAGCTGTGTGCAGGCGGTCAGGTTGATAACCAAGAAAGAGCCAGGAAGAAAAAGGAGGGCAGGGTCTGATGCTGAGATCTTTCACAGGTTGTGAGCCACTTTTTAGCTCATCGGGCTGAAATACCAATGAACCAATGCCATGAAGAGGCATCCGTCCGTCTGTCCACAATTCACAAGAATCACTACTCGTCCCACAGTGTTGGCCACGATGTAATCAAACTTGAACACAGCAATCACCTAATGGGTCTTTACCCAAACTGTGCAACATTTGTCATTTCATTTCATGAAAATCACTACTCCTCCTAGAGTATTGGCCAGATTTCAGTAAAACTTGCAGACGATAATCACCTAATGGTTCTTCACCCAAACGGCACTCAAAGTCAAGGTCAAAGGATTATTTTTTGCATTACATTTATTATGTTCACAAGAATCGCTACTCCTTCTAAAGTATTGCTCTAGATCAGGGGTCGGCAACATTTACTGCCAAAAAAGCCATTTTTGAGCAAGTTTGACCAAACACGTCCTTATGGTGCTGCAAACTGGATCCTTAAATGAAGGTAACACAGCCAGTATAGTGTAGTTAATGTCTGTATAAACTAAAGTGTATTAATAAAGTATAGTCTTGTCGACAGACATGACTAATAGATGTAAGCAGTTACATCTATGCACGACTCTGCTGCTCTGCAGTGACTGTTTATGATTACCTGGTTCATTAACTTTGCATTTTCATGAAAAAATACCATTTTGTGTTGCATTTATAAAATTATAGCACAAACATGAGGATTTTTTTCAACTTTTTGAATCTTTTTAAATAAACAAAATAGAAAAATTGTAAAGTTGAGGAATATCATGTACAGGGTGTTTCCTGTTTACAGAACCTTTGGTGTCCCACAAAGAAGCTTTGACCCTTCACCAAAGGAAAATCGCCAATTAATTTGGGCTTAAATACAAGCTTAAAATACATTTTATTGCCCAAATAATCAAAAATAACAGGAAATTTGTTCTGCAAATTCAAAGCCGGACCAACAGGCCAACTGTGCTTACGTGTACACAGACACCCCAAGGAGCCAGTTTGAGGCAGGAAAACACTGAAGGCCACTTTGTGCTTGGGGAGAAGTAATCAAATGAATCAGAATCACCATCAGAATCAGAATACTTTAATAATCCCCAGGAGGAAATTGAATTGAAACACTCTATTGTGATATCTTTTATCCATTATGCTTTTCAGCAGATGCAGTGTGCTTGTTGTGTTACTGTCCTTCCACATGGCTTTTGTGGTGCAGATCAGGCGTGCTGGTAAGCCTACAGTTTTGACAGTGAAAGCAAACAAATTTGTCTAATTTTTTTGGGTCAAACCTGCAGGGGGCCACTGGAGACAGGCTATAGAGTCTCATGCAGCTCTGCACCTGCAGGTTCAAGACCCCTGGGCTAGATTTTAATGTTCATAAAATGCAAAACAATGCGGTTTGCCAACAGGATCGAAGAAGAAGAAGATATACTTTTTTAATCCCCTAATGGGGAAATTACAGCGTGCTCTCAACACACTCTTTTTTGTAGGTATATACACACACACACACACACACACACATAAACAGAGGTGAGAGAGAACAAGGCAGCCCACTGCAGGCGCCGAGGGGCACTGTGAGGGTTTGGTGCCTTGCTTGGGGGCACCTTACTCGGGGTGGGGTGGGGTGGCTCCAGCTTCCGCAGGCCTCCAACTGCCACAGGTGGGTATCGGGCCACCACCAACCCAGCCCTTCACCATCATTCCGAGCCACTGCCTCTCCTGCTTTTACAAGCGGACGACTTGAAGGTCAGTTAACAAGTAGCTCTTGCTCCAGTGTCATGATTACAAATTTGGTTTTCCTACCATGCTGGCAGATTTTTGGTGGTTCTCTTCTGTTAGATGGCAGAAATATGACTTTGCCACTCATGCTGCATACCACTTTTATCCTGCCAAACGGTGATGATCGTGCTCTTACTGGTCATGATCATGGGGGATCATTGGGAAGGCATGGTTAGGGCCCTCCTATCACCATTATCATTATCAGTAACATGGTCAGTGCCGATGAGTTCAGATATTTTCATGTTTGTTATGGCCATGTAGTCATAATACTCCTTTGACTTGATGGTGAACAAGATTAATTTGTCCCAGGTATGAGTGTTTGCAAGTTTCCTTGAATTCTCAGTACATTTAATTCTCGTTAGTTTGTGCAATCCAGCCAACCATAGAGGAAATGTTTCCTGACCTTCTCGCCTTCAGTCAGACTTAATAACACAGCTGACACTGTATGACTCTATAAACTCAGCAATGATAAGCGTGACGTGCTTTGAATGTCCACAAAGTTTGAAACATGAACAGAAACCTTACCTAACACTCGTAGGCTTTTAAAATCCAGTAGATCATAAAATAAAAGCAATTATCACTGACCCTCACATTTGGACCCAGAGGAAATGAGAAAAAATACAGCTCAAAGCCTCACAAAAATGACAATAATCTCACAACCAAAACATCAGTGACGTAGTAGATCATCTGCCACAATTCACAGGTTATTGAAAGAAAGTCACTGGTTGGCTGTATTGTAGAAACTAAGGTGTGTAAATACCAATTAATCTTGTTCACCTCCAAATGAAAGTGTTTAAATTCAGGATACCCTAGTTCTTTACTGGACCTAACCTACCTTGAGACATTATTATGGCATACATAATGCAGGCATTTATAGATGGCAAAGGGGCACACACAAACACTCAATGTATGACCACGACAATCCAGACCAGAATAGAAGTAGCGATTCTTGTGAAAATGGAAAGGTGCCCAGAAAAAGGCAAATATGACCTTGACCTTAAGCACAGTTTAGGTGAAAGCCCAACAGGTGATCACTGTGGGCAAGTTTCACTAAAAGCTGACCAATATTGTCAGGGGAGTAGTGATTCTTGTGAAAATGAAAATGTGAAAAAGCAAAAAGTCTAGAGGTCCTTAGTGACATTTTGACATGGTTCCTCTGTGAGTCAAGGTAGCAACATAAAGATGTAGGACCTGCCCCTGTGATGCAAAGTTACAGGAAATTTGACATTATTCACATTATGAAGACATGGATGAATGTGGTGTAAATCTTAGGCTTATGAAGCCCCAGGCAGGATGAAACCCCTCGGCAGCTTCCAGCTTGGTAATCCCAATTTGGCTGCAATCCATATATCCAGCTGCCGTCTCTCCAATGACGTGTTCAGTATTTTCAGTTTTGTAATTCATTGATAAAAATACAACTTACATGAAAGCTTTCACTTTGGGACACAGTGATTGTCCTTTTCTAACTTAAGTTTAGCTTAGGACAGGGGCCTTGAAACTGAGTCTCCAGAACACTTTTCCCCATGTCCAGTGGCTCCCTATGGCTTTGACAAAACAAAAAAACAAAAAACAATAATTATACACTTACAGAAATGGTTGTTATGTAAATTAACTTTTTTTTTACATTTGCATTTTAACTGATCATTGCTTTATGTGATTCTTTAATTGTACAAATTTGTAGCCACCAAAATTTAAAACAAAGTTTCAAGAATTGAATGTACTGTGCCTTTGGCTGCTCCCTTATATTCTCCCCAAGGGGTCGCCATGGTGAACTAATCTGCACTGGCAATTTGGCAGAGGTTTTTATGCTGGATGTCCTTCCTAACAGCTCCCCATGGTAAGAGGGGCTTGTGTCCTCATGTAGAATTGAACCAGGGACCATTTGCTTGTAAGGCAAATGTGTAAACCACTGCACTACAGGGATGCCCACTATACTGTGGGGACACAAAACAAAGTTTCAAGAATTCCTTAACAAAAATTTGTGCCATGGCCTACATCCATCACCTGGCACCTTATCCTCTTAATTTCGCTGAACCTCAGTAAAGGTGGTTAACATGGGCGAATACAAATAAATGACTGGTGTTGGTTCTATTAGAGATC
The DNA here is from genome assembly GCA_015106775.1 of Etroplus canarensis. Taxonomy (NCBI): domain Eukaryota; kingdom Metazoa; phylum Chordata; class Actinopteri; order Cichliformes; family Cichlidae; genus Etroplus; species Etroplus canarensis. The sequence continues at coordinate 9,984 of VUQH01009648.1, forward strand.
TCTTCCTGTTGAAAGGGAGTTCGTTCTCCACACAATTACCAAGTGGTTGCTTTAGGACAGTGGTTTTCAAACTGTGAGGCTACTGCACAACCAGTTGAATAAATATAAAATGAGCCTAAGGTGATTTTTATTAAGGAAAAAGAAACAACTAAGAGTTTGTTGATGCTATTGCACTGATTATATGCACCTTTATTAGTAAAGTTCAATGCAGATCATTTTTTATTGTCAGTGATGGACAAAATTGTGGGGTATGGGGCATGCATTCTGGTGTAGTGTAGGGCCTGAAGTTATTTGAGCTTCTTAAGTGGGGAATGCCAAAAAAACATTTGTGAACCACTTCTCTAAGACATTGATCATTTGGTTTTTGCTTTAATTTTGGATGCTCTTCTCCTTACAGTATAAAGCACCTTGATATGGCTGTGATTGTGAACTGGTCCCATGTGAAGAAAAGTGAATTAAATCTACAGAACTGAATCTATTTCACATAACTTTTGCTGGATCTGTTTCACAATTATGCAGTAAACACATCTGCAAAAAAAAAACAAAAAAAAAAACAAGCCATGCCATCAATAATTTATTCATCTGACCCTGTTTTCCTCAACTTGGAGCTCATGATATCTTGTGCTTTAAGCAAGTTAAGTTTAATAAAGAATGTCTAAGCAAAGTTCATTACATTTCCTTTAGAAATAACTATTTTAGAAGGGGAAATTTGAGCACGAGGGCCCACTCTGGCACTCAAAAACTCTCCAAGGCAGACTGCAAATCAGATCAAATGGATGATGCAAATGTAACACAATCACTAATTACAAACACAGAAGAGTTTAATTTGTCTCTTGGCCTTGAAGTTTAAAATCAGCATCTAGTTAAACAGGACTCTGCATATTATTATCAATTAATGTTGCATAAAAATTGAATGATTTTAAATGAAGAAGTCCAAATTGTGTCTGGGGTTCCTAATGAGAGATTGTCGTCACTGATCAATTACTGTTTGACTGAGTGGGTGTGTGCATGTTGCTCTGTAGACGCCTTTGTGTAGTGGAGTCAGATAGGATGTGACTAATGAACTGTCACTTTCACAACGACACACACACACACACACACACACACACTATCTAATCTATTAGCAAAATGTCAGCCTGCTGCAGAGCAAGTCTTTGTAGAGATAGTCATTTGTCATATTTGGAGGTCTTATCATACCTTCCTGTAGCATCTCTTTGCTGTGAATGTGAAGGTCGCCCTGTCACTGCTTCATATTAAAGTCCTTTTTAGTGCAACATGGGTACAAGTTGACATAAAAGAGACTGCAGGGTAATATTGTCGTTGACTGGCCAGTAAAGGGGCAGTTCAGCACAAAATCAAATGTTCACGTGTCGGCAGAAAGAAAATGACTCATGACCCAAAACACTTCAAAAAGTTATTTATGTATTTATCTCCTTACTTATTTGTATATTTCATTAATTTTTGCATTTATTTATTTTCATTTACATGTGGAGTCACTGGGCAGTGATGTCTAGTTGTGGTATTTTCAAGAAAAGGCAGGCTTTCCTAAACTAGTAAACTCACACCAAACCAGGGACCTGTTCCAGAAGTTAGTGCTGATTAATTCTAAGATTGGAAACTTTGCGTTTTCAGCTCTGGCTCATCACAGATATATTAACCTCCCCTGAGCAGAAAATTTAGACATTTTTTTAATCATTGAATTCAGGCATTTCATTCAGTCTCATCGCCATAGGTGTATAAAATCGAGCACGTCGCCATGCAGTCTGCCTCTGCCAAACTTTGTGAAAGAATGGTTATGGGCCACAGTACTGTAATAGGATGCCACCTTTGCAACAAGCCAATTGGTGTAATTTCTTCCATCCTAGATATTCCATGATTGCAAAGTGGAAGCAATTAGAAACTCAGCCACCGAGTGGCAAAACACATAAAGTTACAGAGGGGGGGGGGTTGCTGAGTGCTGAGTTGTATGATACGTAAAAGTCACTGACGCTCCGCTGACTCAAGAACTGCAGAGTTCCAAACCTCCTCTGGCATTAACATCAGCATAAAAGCTCTGCGCTGGGAGCTTCATGACATGGGTTTCCATGGCTGAGCAGCTTAATGCAAGCCTTACATCACCAAGTTCACTCCATCCAAGTGGTGTAAAGCACACCACTACTTGACTCAGGAGAAGTTTAGGAAGGACGGATGATGCTACTGTATTAGGTTATTTTTCTGGGGTCAACCTGGGCCCCTTAGTTGGTTCCAATGTTGCTTCCATGCTTTCAACTTTGTGGGAACAGTTTGGGATAGGACCTTTTCTGTTCCAGCATGGCTATGCCCCAGTGCACAAAGGAAGACCCATAAAGACATGGGTGGATGAACTTGACTGGTCAACACAGAGTCCTGACCTCAACCCCATCAAGCACCCCTTTTGGATGAACTAGAACAGAGAGAGCAAGTCAGGCCCTCTTGTCCAACATGAGTGTCTGATCTCACGAATGTGCTTCTGGACAAATGGGCAGAAATTCCCACAGCCACACTCCAAAGTCTTATAGAAATCCTTCCCAGAAGAGTGGCTGCTACTATAGCTGCTAATGGGGGACCAGCTCCATATTAATGCCTACGGATTTAGAATGGGATGTCATAAAAGCTCCAGTAGGTGTAATGTGTAGGTGGTCCAATATTTCTGTCCATATAGTGTATGTTCACCCTGAGTTAAGTATGTGAGAGGGTAATGGAAAAAATCCATCGATGGAGCTCTGATACAAGGATTCACCATGGCAACATGTAAATAAAGAGATGCCTCCACTTTGTGATTGCATCATAATATGGATCATAACTTTATTTTAAAAAAGAGAAACATTTGGGAAAAAAGACAAAACTAGAGAAATAAAAGAGATAAAACGAATGCATTTTATCCCGTGTCATCCACTCTGTGATTATTTACTCAGCTTGAACTTTCCTTAATAAATTTAGAATCCCACCAAATTTTACATTTTACTTTTAAATCTAATCATTCTGCTGCAACATGCCAAGAATAAAATATGGCCGAAACAGATAAGACACAGCTCAGTTATTGAAATGTGATAATAATCAGACATAGTCAGATGGATTTTGGGGGATTTGTAGTGGAAAAGAGATTCAAACTTTTGTGGATATACATTTCACAATTTAACATTCCCAACCAATGGCAGCATGACAAATGATGCATGCGAACTTGCATTTTGTGTCCAAAATGTCATACAGGTGTGCCTTATATATTATCGCAGACATTTCTACAAGTCTGCCAGAGCCTGTTTTTACAGGTCTGAACTCAATGGCTGTGGGAATCTTTAAAAACAAAGAGTTATAGATCTTTGATTGTGTACTTTAGCTTCACTAGCCAAGCTTTGTGGCCTTAAATTGGCTACAAATGAAAAAATAATAAAAAATAATAAAAAAAATGTAATAATTGCAAA
>VUQH01009649.1:7632-19386 GCA_015106775.1 Etroplus canarensis
CTTCCCCCCCCCCCCAAACGTACGCATGCACACTCACACATTGTTCATTGGCGCCTTCAAAATGGCAGCCTCATTCACCAGCCTCCCTCACTGCATGCTACATGTATGTGTGTGTGTATTCGATCTGTAGGAGTGCCTCCGTGATTTGATTTGAATTTCCCCATCTAGGGGATCATTAAAATGTGTGTTTGGTTTTTTGTAACAGGAAATTTTTAGAAAATTTGGGTGCTTTTTTCTTTACAGTTGATTAGGTAATAGCTTTACTGGTCCCACCCACTAAAGGGCTAATTCATTGTTTACCTTGGAAACATTCATTTGGGCAAAAGTTTATGAAAAGTCTGGGTGAAAAAAGCTGCACCTGGTGGTCTTCCTCCTTAAATAGAAGTATCTAAACGCAGGGCAAATGCTTTTAGAAGGTAATTAATCCCAAAGCCTAGGCAAATATGAGTCCTTGCAATTACTTTTATCTTCAGCTGTCAAACATATATGACCATATCATATGTTGTGTGCTTTAGTCACATGATGGGAAATGGAGTGGTACGATGACAGCTGAGCCAAAAGCGCCATTTATTCACCAATATGATGAGATTAGGGGAAGGCTCCATTAAAAGCTCCTAAATCGAACTTTTAAGTTTTTGTTTAAGCTGCTGTTTCCAAGATTGAAAACAAACTTTCACTCTTGTCAGTGTAGTAGTGTATTAGAGAAAAGTCATTTTGTCATCAGAGGGTGAACGTGGGGCTCCATCCCGACGCTGTGTGTCCTCGTTATTGTGAGCGTGCCGACTTGTCTGAGATGCACCACTCTACGTGCATCCATCAGGAGGGCTTCAAGAAGACTTGAAAAAAGTACATTAGGAATGGCTGTGTGCATTTATCAGGGTGTGTGTTAATCTGTTTTTTCTTCTAATCATCAGAAAGTCAAATATTTTTCTGTCCTGGTAAAAGATCCCCTCTGAGAAGCGTACTACTATATTCTTATGAGCCTGTGTATCTGTGTATTTGTTTTACAGATGAAGCAAAACCAGACTCAGAAGGATCAGCCTCCAGCGACATCAGCCCCTGGAAGATGCCTTGCACCTCCAAGCTCAACGACAGCACCATAGGAGGCACATTCGTCCGCTGGGAGGAAAATGCCATACCCTGGTGAGTCCTGCCTGCGCAGACTCTGCAGCTCAGATCTTAGTCTAAGTAGAAGCTCACGCAGTGTTTTTGGCTCATGTTTGTGTCTCTCTCTTTTTCCTTCTTTCATTTTTTTATTGTAAACTTATATTAACACTTTTTTAAAATTCCCAATCTGAAGCTCTTTAGTTCTGGATGAGGTGGAGAAGCAGAGCACCTGCGAGCTGGAGGTCGATGCAGTGGCTGTAGATATCCTTAACCGCCTTGATATTGAAAGTAAGTATTGTAGCCAACACTGGCTCAAATGTAGGAAAGCAACAGGGCAGAAAAGGAAAGGTAAAATCCAGACACAGCGCAGATGACTGAACACTGCTACTCAAATTGCCACACATCAAATCCATTAGCAGCTCCAAAACATAAACACTGTGGAGCTGACCTAACACCTCCTGTCAAAGGGGAACTGAGACACACAGCAACTAGCAGAGATCAGATAGAATGATGAAACTGAGTGAGGTCAATAAAGCAGATGGTGTTGTCTGACAAAGCACTCTAGCCCCAGAGCAGATGCAACTATTGGAGGATGTGCTTAAATCTCACACATCTGGATTTGTGTTATTTTAGTGTGAAAGAAAGAAAGAAAGGGAGGAAAAGCACATTCTTGTACACCCATCAGTGGAAAAAAAATATTTGGATGAGAACAGGAAGAGGAAAGCTAAATAGACATGGTTTTAATTAAAATTAAATAAATTTTAAAAATGCCCCATTTTTTTAGTTTTCTTTTCTCCAGTCTGGGAACATATTGGCTAGTCTACTGATTTAGTCTCTGAGGCCAGTATTTTGGGGCTTCTAGATATCTGAGTTTAGACTTCTTTTTCTATCTGCTGTCTGTCAGCTGTCCTGTTGTCAGGAATCTGTTTGGGGTGTTGTCTTTGTCCCTGCGCAGTGTCAAACTGAACCATGCCCTTGATCAAACTTTTGTTTTTTTGTCCATTCGGTCAAAACCAGTCACAGACTGGGTGTATGGGTAAACACCAGGGTGCAGCTTACCTGACATACATGATTTCTTGGTCTTCTAGTCAAACATTTCTCCAGTGGGTAATGTCTAGCTGGCATTTGAAGCCACGCGTGTGCAGGAATTATTGTTGGAGCTTTAAAAAAGCATTTCAGTCAACATGTCTTTGCGAGCATGACAGCTTCAGGTGGGCCCAGCAGTGCCAGGTTTGCTCAGTGTTGTGTTTGTGTCTTAGAGACAGTACTTCCCCATCTGGGCTGTACGTATGCCATGAGTTTTATGACTGAGATCAGACTGGACTGAACAAGCATAAACAACCCCAAAAATCTGTCTTATAAGGAAAGAAGAGGCCACTGTAGACGCCAGTGCTTGCATTCTGACTCACACTTTCCCACGTGCTGCTAAAACTGCACATGTAAAGAACTGCAGTTTGTATAGCTGTTTTTCCACACAGAGTACCAGAACTTTTTCTCAGGAGCTTTTTTCAGGGAGCTAAAAGATTCTTTCAGATTTTTCTTTGTCTCAAAACAGCAAAGATTAGGACATTTAGGGCAAGAAGTATTTTTTAGAAAGCACTGTAGGTGATCTAACAATGTTACACAGCTGAAGCAGAATCGATACCTTTTATTTATGTGTGAACTCTTCTGCTTGAGATTGGTGGAGATGAAGTGTGGCTTAGAGCTGGGGATAGCAGGGCTGCTTTATTACATACTTTCCACCTTATAAAGCAGAAATCTGTATAAAGTCACCAGCCACTTTATTAGAGACACATTGCTAGTACCCGGTTACACCCCATTTTGCTTTCAGAACATAGTCAGCAACAATACTTAATACTACCAACTAAACATTTAAACAATGCTCAGTTGGTACTAAGGAGCCCAAAGTGTGCCAAGGAAATATCTCCTATGTCATTACACCACCATCAATGGAACTGTTGATAGCCAAATGGATCCATACCTGCATATTGTTTACACCAAATTCTGACCCTACCATCCAAGTGTTGCAACAGAAATTGAAACTCATCAGGCCAGCCAGAGTTTTTTTCTAATGTGCTATTGAAGAAGAAGATATTCTTTATTAATCCCCTAATGGGCAAATTACAATTAGGTCTTAACTCTCTAAAGCTCTTTTTGTAGTTATTCAGAAACTTAACATGCGGTTGAGTGATATGGATGCACACACAGCAGTGGCAGTCGGTGTGGTCTTCTGCTGCTGTAGCTCATCTGCTTCAAGGTTCCAGGTGTTGTGCATTTAGAGATGCTCTTCTGCGTACCTTGGTTGTCACAAGTCATTATCTAAGTTACTGTTTCCTTCCTATCAGCTTGCAGCAGTCAGGCCATTAACCTCTGACCTCAGACATCAGCAAGGTGTTTTTGCTCAGAAGTGCTGCATACGAGATATTTTTTCTTTCGGGGACTATTTTCTGTAAACCCTAGAGGTTGTTGTGTGAGAAAATCCCAGATCAGCCGTTTCTGAAACTCATAGACCAGCTTATCTGCCAACCAGAGTCACTTAATTCACCTTTCTTCCCTGTTCTGATGCTCACTTTGAACTGCAGCAGGTTGTCTCGATCATGTCTACATTTCTGACAGTATTATTTTTTAATTCCAAAAGAGAGTTTCTGCATTGGCCCAGACCGTTCTATATTTGGCCCTCAGTCTGCTCAATAGTAAACATAACAAGCAGGTTATTATCTGGGCTCTCTACGCCTCTCTTCTCTGTTCTGTGTCAGAGCTGCAGGTCTATGTAATGACTGGAACACACACAAAGCAGAAATCCCTCAGAGGAAGTTCCTGTAGTGGGAACACGCATAAAGGTGCAGGCCACCCATATACCAAGTGATAGTTCCAGCGGTGGAAAAAAGTAAGTAAAAAATGTTTAATGGTAGTGAGCTGACGCTTTGTGTGCTTTGCTTCTCCTTTTTTGTCCAGATCAGATTGGCAGGAATCCCGGCCTGCAGGCCATCTGGGAGGATGAGAAGCAGAGGAGGAGAGAGAAGAACCAGACTTCCCAGATAGAAATCCCTGAGTCACAAGGTGAGGAGACGTCATCATTTGTTTGGGTCTTTTCGTGATACTGGATGACAATAAGAGAAATGTAGAATATCACCAGAGTTGAGGATTCCTATTAAAATTGATATTTTGTCTAGCAATTTCATTGATGTGATCTGGGAATTTTTAAGTTGTAGAAATGAAACAGATTAAGAAATAAACACAAGAAAACAATTTATAAGTAAACCTTGAGTTTTTACAGTAAGGTTAAAAGATGTTTTAGGGCCTTGGAGTGTTTTTGGAATTTATATGAGAATACTAAAAATCAACTGCTGGCTGTATAGAAAGAGGCTTGCAGCATTGTTCTTTTGAATTGGACTGGAAGAATTTTAGTTAAGCAAACTAACTATAATTACTAACTTGTCAAACTGCACTACACTCTTCAGACATACCATTAAAACCACTGACAGGTGGAGTGACAGACACTGATTCTTTCATAACACTGACACCTTTTTTGGGCTGGAAATGTTAGGGAATAAAGAAAGCAGGAAAATGGCTTATAATGCTTTGAAACAACTAAAAGAGCAGCAGACTAAACAGCAGGGCCTGTGGGGTCCTAGAAATGAAAATCAGTGAGCCTGTGACAGAGTCATGGATGCCCATAACAATTGTGCTTCTGTTAGCACCAGAATTATTATAGTTTTGTATTTTCTATTTAGTTTTTATTTCGTTTTGAGTTTTTGTATTGAATTCAGTTTAGTTTCAGTTAGTTTCCAGAGTGGGTTTGCTCTTTTTAGTTCAGTTTTAATTGTTTGAAAATGTTTAGTTTTAGTTCAGTTTTTATTAGTTTTAGTGTTAGTTTTAGTTTTTTTTAATTATTATAATATGTATGGTATTTGTCCGGGAAGACTGAAGATGTTTAGATCAGAAATTACAATACAACATTTTGTGAAGGCAGATGTCCTGAGTCTCAATAAACAGATGCATCAAAGCCTCATCAGACAGGCTGACCAAATTTAATCCAACTGACAAAGGCAAAAACTGAGGACATTTCATTTCATTTTATTTTAGTTAGTTGCCTAAGCCCGCAATGTCGTTTAAGTTAATTTAGATTTTTCCCAAAAGTTTAGTTTTTATGTTTATTTCAATTAACTAAAATTATTTTTATCATGTAGTTTTAGTTTTTAATTTAGTTTTAATTAAATATAATGACCTTGTTTAGCACACCCGTCAATAAAACAGCCACACTTTAGCAGTATCCAGTTGGATGAGTTTTTTTAAAAACATTCACCCACCATACAGTTGTTAAGAGGAGGAAAAATGCCTGCTTTAACATAGGAGTTTGTATGAGGCTGCATAGTCACACACTGTCACAAGTGCCCAAAACATTGCATCGAAAATAGTTAACTTACAGTAGATCCAGAAAGTCTGCACACTCCTGTTAAAATACCAGGTTTTGCTGGTATAAGACCCTGCAAAATAATTTCAAAACCTTTTCCCACGTTTAATGTGACCTATAACCTGTACAGGTAGATTGTAAAAGAAATAAATCTTTTAGGGGGGAAATATGAAAAAATGTACAATAAGCTGGTTGCATAAGTGTTGCACACCCAAAAACTAATACTTTGTTGAAGCACCTTCTGCTTTAATTAGAGCATTCAGTCATTTTGGGTACACACCTGCCATCAATTAAAGTGACTCTGATAACCCCAAATTAAGTTCAGCTGCCCTAGAAGGATTTTCCTGACAATTACGCAGTTACATCCTACAGCAAAAGCCATGTTTCACAGAGAGCTGGCAAAACATCAAAGGCATCTTATTGTTCAAAGGTATCAGTTCAAAGGTATCAGTCAGGAGAAGAAAAACACAGTGTTACATATACCATGGAACGCAGTGAAGACTGTCATCAAGAAGTGGAGAAAATATGGAACCACAGTGATGTTACTGAGAAGTAGATGTCCTCCAAAACTGATAAAACAAAGAGACAAAAACTGATCAGTTAGGCTGCCATGAGGCCTACAGCATCATTGAAGGAGCTGCAGGAATTTCTGGCTAGTACTGGTTATGTAGTACTAGTGACATTAATCTCCTGTATCTCCTGGCGGGTGGCAGTGGCTCAGTCTATCGGGACTTGGCTTGGAAACCAGAGACCTCTGATTCAAGACTCACTCAGAGCACTATATGTGTGCAGGCTGGAAGTCGGAACAAGAAACATTGCAGAACGCTGCTAGTTCAAGGCCCACATGGACCACTATATACAGAGTGTGGACTGGAAGCTGGAGAGGTGTTGGTTCCCTGCCTGACCACTGCTGAGGTGCCCTTGAGCAAGGCACCGAACCCCCTGATCACCTCCCCAACAATGCATATATACTGGCTCTGTGTGTTAACAACAGAGTTTAGAATTTGTAATTTCCCCACTTGTGGGGACTATTAAAGGTTGTCTTTCTTTTTTATTCCCCATATGACTGGACTATGTAAGTAAAGGCTTCTGTCTTGTGGCCCTACCCCGAAGAAAAACACCCGGGCCCAGCTAAACTTTGCGCACACACACAAAATAAAAATACACCATTGTTAATGATGTTAATGATGTTTAATGAGTCTGTGGTAGCCAGTGCCTCTCTGTGCTGTGCTGGGCCTGCATAGATTGAGGGTAGGAGACACCAACAGACTCAACAAACTGATCTCCAAGGCCAGTAATGCTGTGGGTTTCTAGCTTGACTCTCTGACGAAGGTGTCAGAAAGGAGGATGCTGTCCAAGTTACGGAAAATATTGGACAACCCTTCACACCCTCTTTGTAATGTGCTGGACAGACACAGGAGCATGTTCAGCAGCAGACTCATTCCACCACGATGCACAATGTCTAGTATTTTAGCCTGCTTTACTCATAGGGTCATTTTTTTTAAATTTCATTTTTTATCTTTCATTATTATATGTAATTATATTTACTATTTTGCTGTGTTAACTTTTAATATTTATGGGATATTGCACTTTTTACATGGTTTTTGCAGTTTCATTTTCCTATCTTTCATATCTATGTGGGTTATAGGTCACATTAAAGGTGTAGAAAGTTTTGAAATAATTTATTGTGGTCTCATTTTTTATATCAGAAAAGCCTGTTGTTTTAACAGGGGTGTATTGACTTTTTATATCCACTGTAAATGAAAAAAATGCTAAAATCTTCCATTCAGAGTAGAATGCTGAAGGGAGTGAGTCTCATTTCAGTGGCGCCAGTCTTTCTGCTTTCTGTGAAAGACTTATGAGAATGTTTGGAGGCAATATAAACCCTTCTGTGGCTAACTGTATTGTTTTATCACGTTAAGCTCCTCTTTGTCCAGCTGTGGCATCTGTCTTAGTTTTGTTTCTGAAGCCTCTCCGACTGGAATGCGGCATTTGAATTTTCCATTACCTCCACAAGTCAGAGAGTCATCGTTCATAGAGCTGTCTGTGTGATCAGTGATGAAACTTTTAACCACAACCACTTCTAATCTCACCAAAGTCTGAGTTACCCCACACACATACACACAGAGCTGTCATGGAAACGGGCTGATAGATAATCAGGCTGATCTGCTTCTGCTCTGTGATGAAATGTTTGTTCCCGGGCCTACATCTAAGCACACAGGGTTCCCAGGTTTGAAAAGTGAAGAAAGAGGAAATGACAACATCCCCAGTTGATAGCTTGTAGAGAACATGTAACAAGTTGAGAAGGAAAGTGGTTTATGTTTGTTATGCAGAATTAGGGTCACATTTTTATCACTGATTGACAGCAAAATTACCCGGCCACTACCAGCATGCTTAAGAATTATTACTGACCAAAAATGTTTTAAGTGCAGCAACAGATTCAGCATGCATGTGGAATCTATGAGTGTTTCCAGGCACCAGAAATGCTCTGTTGAAGTCGTTTGTTTGATGCATTCCAGATCGTGGTTTTGTCACCTCAACAGAGAGCGAGAAAATCTTCATGAAAAGAGTCAAGGAGATCCTCAAGGAGAACGAGTTTGATGTGTAAGTTCCTCATACTTCCTCTTTGTCTTGGTGGCATGGGGCTCAGCAGACATGTCAGGGTACATCATAACTGAAAAACTTTGTAAAAATAGTTGCATCTAAAACCTGCATTATATCCCATAAGTTATTAACCCATCCAACTCCATTAGAATTGGTTGCATATCCAACTTGTGGTTGGCGTATTTATAAAACCCTGAATACAAAATACAGTTTCAGTGTTCAGATTTACTCTTTAGCTCATCCTGCCACAGGACAGATGAACTAATACCATGGTGAGGTCTTCATCCAACCATACACGGTTCACAAAAATTGCTACTCGGGTTACAGTATTGGTCCGAATTTCATAAACTTGCACACATTCATCATCTAATGGGTGCACAGGGTCAAGATTAAGGTCAAAACTTTTCCATTTTCACAAGAATCACTACTCCTAAGAGTAATGGTCTCAGTAATAATGTTCATAAGATATTTGTTTGCACATGCCCTCTGCCATTTATATGTAAATGCCATCATTAGGTTTATTTATTGCAGACATGCCCATAGTCCAGCCCGGGGGCCAATCGCGGCCCAAGGTCAGATCTTATACAGCCCCTGACTTCTGTCATATAATTTATTAATTCTGCTGGTGGGCCATAAATAAATAATTTAAAAAGTTCAAAATACAGTTTCTCTTTTCATCTTATAGTGGCAGTAACATGTGATCTATGATACAAGCTCCTGAATAAAACAGAGAAATTTTGATAGTTAAAGGACTGCTGCCAGGAGCACTGGGAATTGCAATATTCTTTCACTGATAATCAAAACAATTGCATTTGCCTAATTTGCATAAAGAGTTCAGTGTAAAGCCATACTACCAGACAAAATATGCAAAGACATATGACAAGCCTTCAAGAAGTGTGCTAAAAAGTAAAGCAGCTCAAAGCTGGCTCAGCCTCACAATAGCGGTTGTTCACGCAGGCCTGTGATTCAAATGAAAATACCACCAAAGTAAGCAATGAAGTGCCATGTTAAACATGGCAAACCTTTTATGGAATTTATCAAAGACTGTGACACAAAAATTGTAAAGAACATTTGCCCCAAGATGTATATCTGTAACTTTAGTTATTTAAAAAAATGTCATAGGGTCCTTGTGGGCATTCATAGGGCCGGTTCACCTGATTCACCAGCATGAGTAACATAACTATAAATTTTTGCGAGTGGAAAACTTGAAGGTCAACTCACAAAGTTCCGCTATCGCTGTCCCCATCTTTCTTGTTCCTGTCATACTGTGAGATTTTTGATGGTTCTCTGCTTTTCAATGGTAAATATATGCTAATAGCACTGTGATTGCTTGCAATATCGCTTTGTCACAAATATTGGATACCACTTCGAACCTGTTAGATGGTGATGATGATGATGATGTTGTTGGTTATGGTCACAGGGGAGTGGTCCTGTTGGTTGACTCCCACATTAGGAAGGTGTGCATGTGACCTTCCTGTCACCATTATGATGACTTCAGTATTATAGTCAATGCTCTGACATGCTGATACATTTGCATATTTTCATGCTTTTTATGGCCATGGTTATTACTGACCATGTAGTCATAATTCTCCTGAACTGAAACATTTTGAACTAATGACGAGGAGACTGATCACTTTCTCTCTGTACTTCATACATTCCAACAACCTGTGAATGGTAATGGACTGTGAGCCGGATGAGCTACTTCATTACTGAGGTTCTGAATGTAAGCACAGTAAACTCTTCATTTCCAGTCTTAACCTGGGGGACGAATTAATTGTACACAAACTTGTGAATATCCAGAAAGCTATAAGCACTCTTCTGGTTGCGCTGCTTTCAGACTTTGAAACTGTGGGCATTTCGGCTAAAAAACTGCTAGAATGTTGCTAGAAATTCTGGTCTCATCACCAGTGAGACTCTTCACTCAAAACTCAGATTTGAAGCTTGAAACAGAAGCTGATATTTGCTCTCTGTGAAAGTTTGAGGACCATGGTAAAATCACCTCTTGCACAATTGCACATCTGAACAATGTGATGTTTTAGTTGCTCTTTGCCAGATTCGACACAGATGTCCTAATGTTGTTGTGGACTTTTGTTGATGTGAACATGCACAATGTGATGAGATGAATTTCTCTTATTTTGTTTGCCCTTCTTTTGTTTATCCCATTTTTCCCAGTGTGGGAGTGTGTTTTGTTTTGACTCTTTTCTTCTCTTCATATTTTATAGGTCTTTATGGTCTCTGTTGTCTTACTGTGATCCTATAAAATATGATAATTGAAAGTCAGTGTTTCATATCCTTGAGTAAATCCAGAGTAGCTGACATAGTGTTGGAATGAATGGAAGAGAGAAACGGTGTTTGAAAATGGGGACAAAATGCTTCCAGCCTTAGTGAGGAAAGTCTCCCACAGTCTGACAGACCACATCAACAACGAGTTCCTCTCATCTGTACTTCTTTGGATTGAGCTGCAATGAAACCGTTGTTTGTCCTCACTTTGCCTGTCCCTCAGTGTCTCTTTCCTCTAAGAGCAGAGAGGGAAGCGGTGAAAGCAGAGGCTGGATGGAATGGGAAGGGAAGGGAAGGATGGAGAAAGTGAAGTCAGAACAGATGTAGTGGAGAAAGAAGGGAGGGGGCCGGTTAAATGATCCCTCCCATTCCCACAGTGTACACCCAGAAAAAATTTCCTGTAATAAATACAAGTACAGTTGGCTTGGCAGGCATTTGCTGCTGCTGCATCACATCCAGATGGCTTCTATTCACTAACGCCTGATATCAGACAGGAGCAGAGGGGAGGGGAGAGCAGTGCACTATGGGAGAAGCGTGGGCCTACTGTGTAGGGCCAGACTGGCCTTGAGTGATGGAGCATGGACACACACAGTTTACTGGCTGCCCTCCCAATGCCTGGTTGTCTCTGTCACGTTCTGTCTGCTGGCCCTCCCTTACTCTCTTATACACTGCTACTGTTGCTGCTGCTTTGTCAATGTCTCATTAAGCACTGTAGACTTTTTGGAAAGTTCTCATTTCCTCTCATTTGCATGTTTTTATTAAAATTATTGATCTCACATGTTGTGATGCACAGACATTTTGCTGTGACTTCATATGCGCCTTATCTTGATATTTTTTAAAGATTGAAGTGTACTGAATATAAGCAGGGGAAAAGTGCATCATTGTGTGGTGTCCCTTATTTTACTGCATGTATGTAATTATTAGGAGTATGATGATATGATGGCCGAACGTCTGTATCGGCTAACAAATTGGCAAATAAGAGGGTGTTTGCTGATGTCAGTGGCCAGTGTTGGATTGGGTCAGTTTAGTATGAGCTAAATATTTAAAGTTTGTCAAATGAAGGGCAGAAGGACTTTAAAACAGGTACTGGGTTGGACCCTTTTTTGCCTTTAAAACTACCTTAACTCTTTGTGGCATAAAAGGTGTTGGAAACATTCCTCAAAGAGTTTGCTCCATATTGGCATGACAGCATCACCCAGTTGATGCAGATTTGTCAGATGTACATCCATGATGAGAATCTCCTGTTCAGCCGCATCCCACAGGTGCTCTACTGTATTGAGTAACTATGGAGGCCATTTGAGTACAGTGAACTGTTCAAGAAACCAGTGTGAGATGATTTGAACTTTGTG
>VUQH01009655.1:2736-16924 GCA_015106775.1 Etroplus canarensis
ATAGATAGATAGATAGATAGATAGATAGATAGATAGATAGATAGATAGATAGATAGATAGATAGATAGATAGATAGATAGATAGATAGATAGATAGATAGATAGAATTTGAGCTTGGTACTGTAATAGGATGCCACCACTGCAAAAAGTAATTTGTGAAATTTCTGTATATCCCGAGATCAACTGTTAGTGGTATTATTGCAAAGTGGAAGTGTTTAGAAATCACAGCAACTCAAACATGAAGTGGCAGATCACATGAATTTACAGAGAGGGGTTGCCAAGTGTTGAGGCAGATAGTGTGTGAACGATGTCAACACTCTGCTGACTCAATACCTACAGAGTTTCAAACCTCCTCTGACATTATAATCAGCATAAAACTGTGCCTGGAGCATTATGGCATGTGGGCCGTGGGCCGTGGGCCAAATGTAAAGTTCAGGGGTTTTTCTGGGGTTGGCCGGAGCCCCTTAATTCCAGTGAAAGGAAATCTTAATGCTTCAACTTACCGAGACATTTTGAACAATTCTATATTTCAAACCTCTATATTAATGCCCATGGATTTAGTATGTGATGTCATAAAAGCTCCTGTAGGTGCAATGTATAGATGGCCCAATCCTTAAGTCCGTATAGTGTAAATATTAAACTGCATACAACAATAGTGACAAATTCTTTGTTTTTACAACATTATCTGTCAACACTGCTAAACTTGCCCGCCTGTGGGCTAAAATCACTACAAAGTGTTCAAATGTAGACAAACTCTGTTTATTTCATACAGAGTGGTGCATCTGCTGTTTCAATTGAGACTCATACTGACTGAAAACTATCAATCACCAATACGCACACACATCACAGCACGCACACACACAGTCATGACACGGCCAGAAAAGCAGGCCTCTGAATGAGGTTCCACTGCATTCCTATGGTTACACATAAATGTTTGCACATGCTTAAACCAAACACAAAAACACACATGTACTGGCTCTGATAAAGAGGTTAGGGGCCACACATCTCCTCAGGCACACATACACACACTGATACGCAGTCCTAACCTTTTAGATGAGGTGGACAAGGCTTGCAACAACCTGACCCATTAGTAAATTTTGTGTACTACACCCACGTGCAGGGCCTCAAAATTTAAACTGCTCAAATATCTCCATGTGATATTCATTACAATGTGAACATTTTTATGCCTCTATTAACACCACTTCTCTCAGAGGACACAGCTGTCTCAGTCTCTGACAAATCAGCTCAGTTACTCATTGCTGTCCTTGTCTCTTTCTCACCAGCTAAAAATTCTGCCCCACGGAGAGCATGAATGAAAGATGGACAGAGAAATATACACACATGTGGACGTGTCGTTTAGGTAGCCTATTTGTCAGCACCAATGTGTCGTACGGGAAAGTGGGTTTAAATGATCACTACCAGCTGAAAAGTTCATAAAACCTCCCCATGACCTCATTCTGGTGATTTTTATTATTTGACTTCATTGAAAGCTGTTGCTTAATGGTCCTCCCTGAAGGCTGCCAAAATTATTTAACCCCCCGGGTTTACTAAACCCTTTCAAAATCAATTAAATCCAACAAATGTATGAACACCAAACCAAAACAAATGTGATTTTTTTGCCCATTTTCTGAAATTGTTCCCAACATGTGATGTGTTTCTGTAATTGCCAAATAGTCAACTTGTAAATATTTGAAAAATTTCACCACTTGGTGATGCCTTAGCCCTTAAGGGATCCGACCCACCAAAGTAAAAAAAATACATTTTAGTGTAGCGGCAGATGTGCAAATAGTAGCCCAAGCTTAGAAATATATATCTGTCTTTCAGTTCCCACTCCAATACTAGTGATTTGGGGGGGTGAAAGAACTTTTATTTGTAGTGCTGCCCACAATGAAAATTTAGAGTCATGACTAAAACTGCGTGTATACACAAAAGCAGAAAAGTGGATTTTTTCATAGAGCTGTGCACACACTGTTCTCTAACTCTTAAGCAAATTTCAAATCATCCTGGAATGCACAACCCTGATTTTCAATCCCACCGTGTGCCGTGAGGCGATAAAGGCAATCTTTATGTCATCATTTTAGTCTACAAATCATGATCGCACCCATCTTATATTTGGTCATCTTAATTCTAGAAACACTGAGGGGAAAAAAGAACAGAGGTATCAGTTTAAGTTAAGAGCAAAGTATCCTGGCAGAGGTAGAAAAAGAAAATAGTGGGAGTTGTGTATTCCAGATGTGTGACAGGCATTGTGCTACAGATATTTACAGCACCTGCAATTGCCAAAACAGTAGTATGGACTGATGGATAAATGGTGTTGCACCAGTAAATTATTCATACTGTATTATACAAACTATATGGACAAAAGTATTTGCCCACCTACACATTGCACCTACAGGAGCTTTTATGACAGCCCATTTTAAATCCATTCATTTGAATTAGTCCCTCCCTTTGCAGTTATTACAGCTTCCACTCCTCTTGGAAGAGTTTCTACAAGACTTTGAATTGTGTTTGTTGGAAATTTTGCCCACACAAGCATTTGTAAGGTCAGACACTGATGCTGGACACGAAGGCCTGGCTCACAATCGCTGTTTTAGCTCATCCCAAAGATGCTCAATGATGTTGAGGTCAGGGATCTGAACAGATCAGTTGAGTTTTTCCACATCAAATTCATTCAACCAGGCCTTGCACTGTGTATTGGTGCATAGTCATGCTGGAACACAAAAGGACCTTCCCCAAACTATTCATACAAAGTCTGAAGAATAGAATTATCCAAAAATTCATGGTAACCTGAATCAATAAGATTTCCCTTCACTAGAACTAGGGGGCCCAGGCCAACCCCAGAAAGACACTTCTATAGCACCATCCCTTCTCTACCAAACCTTACAGTTGGCACAATGCAGTCAGGCAGGTAAGGTTTTTCCTGGCATTCACAAACCCAGATTTGTCAGTCAGAAACTTGACTCGTCACGCCACAGAACACTGTTCCAGAGTCCAGTGGCAGTGTGCTTTGCACCACTCCATTTGAAACTTGGCATCATACTTGGTGATGCAAGGCTTGCAAGCAGCTGCTGGACCATGGAAACCATAGAATTTACTTAGTCAGCAACTTTTATGTACTATGCATCTCAGCAGCAGTTGACCTTGCTCTGTACCTTTACATAGTCTGTGACTTTATGGCTTCCACTTTGCAATAATACCACTAATTGTGGAATATCTAAGACAAAAAAAAAAAAAAACATTCACAAACTGACTTGTTTTAACTGTGGCATCTTATTACAGGACCACCCTCAAATTCAGTGAGCTCTTTAGAACAACAATGGCAACCAACTATACATTCTATAAAGTTAGACTGCATGACTGGGTGCTTGATTTTATAGACCTGTGGCAATGTGACTGAATGGAACACCTGAACATGTAGCTCAGTGCTTTTGTCCATATAGTGTAGATTGGTGTGTTTGCAAATAACAGCCAGTACTTGGGTGCAGTGGTGCTTAGTTTAACACTAATATCTGCACACTCACAAGTTTGCAAAGGCAATATTAGTATGCTGCTGTTAAGAGCATAAAGGATCATGTTTACCATGTTCACCATCTTACTTTGATGTGCTAGCATGCTAATATTAACATAAACACAAAGCACAGATGGGATGGGATTTGATAAGTATTTATTCGAAACACTGCAGATGATATAATTTTGTCCTGATGCTGGTGCTGCATGCAAAGTTACAGGATCTCCACTACTTTTAGAATTAATTGTGAGGATAATAGTACAATATGTAACAAATTTCATCCAGTAGTTGCTTGGATAGTTGAGTGTGGGCCATATAGTGGACCAACAATAGTGTTAACAATATTACAAAACCACAATCGACAGCTCTTTCTAGAAACTTATTTTGGAAAATCATCAGACCTAACTGTGAACAGTTGTCTACTTTTGACTGTAGAAATAGTCCCTGAGAAACATATTGATGCAATTGTTCACAGCAATAAAAATGTTAATCTGCCCCAATATATCTTTTCAGAAACTGTGTCCCCAGTTACTTCAGATAATCCACATTAGGGTGGAGGCAAAAACTTCAGAGATGACTAACTCAGTCCTGGAAAAAATATAACAAAAACTATGTGCAAAGCAACTTTCAGCCAGAAGTAAAGAGAAAATATGGTCCTTTTTTATTTGGGTAAACTAACCTTGGAAATTAAAAGTTTGAGTTTTTTGAAAAGGGTAACATCTGGGTCAGTACTTTTGCTTGACACTTTGACCAAATGCAGAGTTTGCACTGCACTATTTCTTCACAATGAATGAATGTGATGGCATGTCTGCTCCTATATAGATGCCCATATATCAGCCTTTAACCACACCGTCTCCAATGTTGCGACAGCACACAGCTTAGAGCCTGGTGCCAACGCTGACAGGGGCCTCTTTAGTGCCACATACTCTCCTTCAGCACTGCACCTGTTACCATTTGTGCACATGTTTCTCTGTGTGTTTGTGTGCGTATGTGTACAGAACATGCAACTGAGGAGACATGTGGTGCTCATACACATTCCTTCCGCCCGGCTCATGAATCATTTTACAGCCACTGACTGGCGGTCCTCAGAGAGCCAGGAAGAGGGATGGGAGGGCGAATGAGAAATGTAGGAGGAAGTATGTGCAGTTTAACAGTGGGACTTTCTGCATGTGCAGTATGTGCACTATCTGCTTATCTGGATGCACGTTTGCTGCTTTGATGCGAGGCATAGTACATCATTACACAGTTGTTGTTATAGAAATGGTTCATCTGAGATGGATAAAGAAGGAATAATCTGATTAGGGAGCTAAACACACATGTATACCCTGAAGTCCAATCCAATCCTATCCAACTTTATTTATAAAGCACTTTAAAATAGCCAGCACAGGACCAAAGCACTGTACAGTAAATGAGTTAAGAACAATAGAATAAAATAAAACAGAATCAACTAATAATAACTAATAATATTCAACTAAAAACCAAACTCTCACAAGGTGTCAAAGGCCAACATCTCACTAAAATCAACATCATCAGCTCACTACAATCAATCAATAAATAAATAAATAAATAAATAAAAGTATGTTTGAAGTATGTTTGAAGCTTCTGTCGTGTGTTGCTGAAAATAGATAAAGTCCCATGGCTGTGCTGCTGACTGAGAAGATAATGAAAGCATGTTATAATACCCATATTTTACCGCTCCTTCTTAATTTCTAATTTTCTTTTATTTCAGTGGGTGAATTATTAAAACACAAGTATCAAAATCCAGCCTGTTATAACTGGTATTTTTGAGAGCTGTTGAAATCTACAGCAGTGTAGCTAAAGTTATGTGTGCTTAAAGTCAGCTGCACAGAATGAGTTTGTGTTAATGGATTGCAGAGGTTAAGCGTTTATGTGAAATTGTTGGCACCACTTCAAACTACAAGCCAAAAATACTAAATCACACCATTCATTTCTATTATCTCCAAACACAGCTGAAGTCTGAGCATGCAGAAGAACAAACAGATAACACAGAATTTTGCAAGCACATATTTAATGTATTTTGACATAACTTAAAGAATAATTTTGTCATAAGTTTAATAGGCAAAAAGGAATATTAAATCAAATGGGTTAAATGTTTGAAAATGGTCATTAAAAGTCCTGTGAAAAAATGTTTTTACAGGACACTCCATGATTCAACACCTTGTAGTACCACCTCTAGCAGCAATAACCGAAGCAATCATTTTACTGTATGAATTTATCAGTCTCACATCATTGTGGAGGAATTTTTGCCTATTATTCTTTACAATGTTGATGGCATTCTTTTATGTACAGCTCTCTTAAGGTCCCACCACAGTGTTTCAGTCGAGTTTAAGTGTGGACTTTGACTGGGCCATTGCAGCACCTTGATTCTTTTCTTTTTCAGCCATTCTGTTGTAGATTTGCTGGTATGTTTGAGATCATTGTCCTGTTTCATGACCCAATTTCAGCCAAGCTTTAGTTGTTGGACAGATGACCTCATATTTGACTCTACTCAGTTCCTGTGGCTTTAAAACAAGCCCAAGTCATCACCCCTCCACCACCATGTTTGATATGCTTGTTGGTATGAAGTGTTTATGGTGGTATGAAGTGTTTGGTTTTCACCAAACATGGCGGTGGGTATTATAGAGAGAAGAGGCTTTCTCTTGGCAACCCTTCCAAACAAGCCATATTTGTTCAGTCTTTTTCTAATTGTACTGTTATAAACTTTAACATTTACCGTGCTAATTGAGGCCTGTGCAATCTCAGATGTAGCTCTTGGGTTATTGCAGTTTCTCTGAGCATGCGATATTTTGTCAACATACATCTGCCAAAATTTCTGCTTTTATAGAGGTAGTCGCCCTGAGCTTGATTAATCAGATGCATTTGATTAGTAGCATCTGGCTGTTACTTACCCTTAAGGATGTACTTAGGCTTTCACAGGACTGTATAGAGTCCCGTGAAAACTTTTTCACTTGACTGTAGATTTTTCTTTACATAAATTATGTGATTGACAACATTTCTGTATAAATTACCTTGTATGTGCTTGCAAAAATCTTTTACTGCAATCAACATGCCTCACTGTGAAAACACCCAAAACAGCATCTATTGCATGGATTATGTATTTCTCAGTAAAAAGCAACAGATTGCACTGCTACTATCTCTTCACTCTGGCTGTATCCTGTTCACCAACACTCTACCCCTGGGGCCCAACATGCCCTGGGACACAATGTTAAATTCCACATGGCTTAGCTACCTGACTGAGCTATCACTGAACCACATGCCTGACAGGACTGTAGGTGCAGGGGGCTGGGAGGAGACAAAGAGCAACTGTGGGACTGATTAGAAAGGTGATGGAGACAGACAAGGCAGCAAGAAGCTCCCTGTCAGATGTAAAAAGGTCAAAGGTATATTGAAAAGGTCAATATAACACAGCGAAATAACAACAGAAACAGAGTTAGGGATTAAATAAAATACGAAACATAGACAGAAGCAACTGAAATTACTTTTTATGTAGTAAGTAGGCACACATTCCTAAATTATTGAGCACCAAAACTGAAAACATGTGGTAGTAAGTCCAAAGAATCCTATTGTGTCATATGTGTATGATTAATGCATTTAATTCTTAGTGTAACAACTTGGATTTATGCATAAGTAGTATACAGTAACAGTGCAGTATAAGTAACTAGTACTGGTTTGTGTAGTATAAGTACACACCCTGTAGTACTACATGTATCTACATATTGTATTCTTGATGTAGGGAAGAGATGTGTCTTTTTTAACTTCAAATTTTAGACTACAATAGATATTAGAGTAAGAGAGTCAGAGTTCAAGGTATAATGTTAAAGTGATATAGCATGACCCACTTGCCAGCATACTGCAAATGTGTGTACTGAAAGTTAAAAGGAGTAAGGTGTTTGATTTGTAATGCACTTAAAAAATAAAGACAACATAATTGGATAGGGTCTGTGAAATTGAGGCTTCGCCAATGTGATGAGTATTTACATAGCACAATAATATAGCTCCTCATTACTGTGCTGCAGAATATGTGGGGCACTGTGTCAGATCTGTCAGTTTTAGAAAAATTCAGGGTATTACAAGGTTAGTTGGTATAGCCACTCACCATTACCCAGTAAACATGGCTGAAATCCTGATGTCATCGTGGTACACTTTTAATGCTTTTAAACAATTTACTGTTATGGACATCTACATTCCATCTCATTTGTTGCATAATGAATTTAACACGGTGGACTGTTAAAATAACCACATTTCTGTCGGCAATATCACATCAGGATATGTCTTTTTAAATGTGAAATAAATTAGCTCAGATAAGGAATGTGCTCAGAAGCAGGTTATGAGATTGAGTCACTGCTGAGGTATAGTTTTTACCTTCTTATTCTTTTTTTCAATTATGTTTTGCTGATTTCATGTTATTCTAATCGATAAAGAGACAGTAGAAAACAATTCCAAAGTCCAAACATTTTTTGCCAGAAAGTCTAACAACAATAACAACCAAAGTCGAGGGAACATTCATTTTGGAACTATTTTTAATCCTTGGCTAGACATCAACAAAAAAAACCACCAGATGATGTTTATTCAGCATCGAAATGTTTGCTGGGTAACCACTATTCCTAGAAAAGCTCATAGTGAGGTGCACATTTGATGAGCTGTTGGTGTAAAGTTGCAAATACGGCTTGGCCACCAGATGCAGATTTTGTAATTTTTTAAGAACCATATCTCTGTAACTGTACATTGGATTTTAGACAAATGCCAAATTAAGTGTGGGATCATATACTTTCATGGTGACACCTTGTCCTGTCTGCCACAATTGTTTTCTGCTGTTGCTGTGCCTGAATTCAGTAAAAAAAAATAAAATTCAGAGTTATTATGGAAACAACATTACTGCTGCATACATTGGTTCTTAATCATCCAGTTTGGATTAAAATAAAAGAAATAAAACAACTGGCCATGACATCTAGTCTCACATCATGTCAAGTGGGGTCAGTTCAGGTCAGCAATCATGAAGAAATTCATGCTTTTGTAGTTGTACCTCTAGTGGTCTCATGGCGACCACAGGGAGCTCATTTGATTTTGATTTGTTTCAGCGGTAACATGCTGATGCAGTGGTTAGCACTGTACAGTTGCCTCACAGCAAAAGGGTAGTAGGTTCAAGTCCACCAGCCAGCTGGAACCTTTCTGTGTGGAATTTGCATGTTTTCTCAGTGCTTTCAAGGGTTCCTTCCAGGTACTCTGGCTTTCTCCCACAGGCCAAAGACATGTATGTGAGGTTAACTGGTAATATTAAATTAGCTGTAAGTGTGAATGTGCACATAAGTGGTTGAGTCTAAACACTGCCTTTCACCTTATGACAGCTGGGATAGGCTCCAGTCCCCCTGCAACCCTGAACTGGATAAGTGGATAAGCAGAAGAAACTGGATGGTTGGACTGATTGATAAATTTGCCTCTGATGCATTGTATCGAATTATTAATGGCAAATAAAAAAAGCAAAAGCTGATATTTGTCACTCAGTACTATTTGATCTATTTCACTGACAATATTACTTGCAAAATTTTTGGTGTTTTCTGATTACCATATCAGCATTTTGTAGGTTTGTGTATTTCAATGCACCACACAAAACACAAGATTCCAAAAAAATTGCCATACGTATTGTAAGAATTAGCTGAATTCTTGTGGAACATATGCCACAGCCATTAACAATTAAGTTGACCTCATGCATTCGATATTCTGCAAGGAAAAGCATTTTCATAATAGCCCAATTTATGCACTTTCAAAACTGTTTTTTCTGGAAAGTTCATGTTTTCTGCTTCATGTGTCCAGAAAAACAAGAATCTGAGATGCAATTTCGGACAGCTGGAAGATAATCTACTGCCAGAAGTGCATGAGATCATCACTGAATCAGCAAAGCTACGATCTATAATAACTGCATATAACAGCCAGATAGTATTGTGTTTGGAGTAATATCTGACTATCCCTTGCCCTTATTTTCGTGGGGTAGACTCTTCTCACAGAGAAGCTCATATATTTGTAAACTCCTCTTCACATTCAGCCCCACATGGCGGCCTCTCCCGCCTCCTCCTACCATGGTAAGGGTTTAGTCTATGGAAGAGACAGATAAAACCTTGTGTAGGAGGAGGAAAGGAGAAATGGAGAGAAGACAGGAGAAGAGGAGAAAGGAGGTTTCCACGGCCAAACACAACAGATGTTTGCTAGCTGCAGCAAGCAAATGGAAATCATTACGCGTGATTGGAGGGTTTGGCTGCCTGGAGAAAAGCCCGACCATCTTCTGTGACTGACACACTGGGCAAACTACTGGCTCTCAGATGGTATTTGTGATAAAGCAGTCAGCCCCAAGGATTATAAAGGCCTCTCTACACCACCTATCAATCTGAATCACTGTAAGTTTTCAGGATCGTGTGTGGCACAGATGATTTTTACTGTATATCTCCCAAATGAGCTGATGCCTGTTTCACACACAAAGATCCCCATCGTGTAGAGAGTAATGTCTACACACCAGAGTCTGATAAGGTCTAAAATAAGATAATTACCTCAGACCTGTTGTTTTCCTGTCATGTTCTCCATGCTGCTCTGCTACTGACCTGCACTTTCTCCTCTATCGCTCTAATCTCTTTTCCCCCTCTCTCTTCATCTCCTCCCCCATCCTTCCTTTCTTTGCTTTGATGTTCCTTGTCAGTATCACTCCTCCCTTTTCCACTGTCCAGCACCAGACACCCTGGTTAGCCAAGATTACAGGGTAAAAAGAAGGCCCACAAAACAGTCGTTTTCTTTAGTTGTCTGTACATTTAAAAAGTAAGACTTGCGTTTTTCTCTTTCTTATCTTTAGTGGCGTCTACTGTGATGTACCTATTTCTGACATTTCTACTGGCATCTCCAAACATAAAAAAGTGAAACCTTTGTTGCCCAATAGAGTGGAAGATGACATGAAAATATTTGGAGTCACAATACCCTGTTTATTCTGCATAACCCACACTGAAGTCCAGGTGCACATTTTTCATTTAGTTTAGGAAAAACACTCCATTCAAATAGGCAGGTAAATTATGGGGCTCACTGGAAAGTGATATAGTCATTACTTTATGTTGATGGGTTTAAAACTAAGTGTACACCCTTACTGCTTCCTTAGAAATTAAGATGGAAAGTGGCAGCCAGGTGCTGCTTATTTGGGTTTGTTTTGTGGCAATGAGATCTCTGCATCTTATAGTCATTGAGAACCATTAACTCACATTTGACTCTAGAGTATACCAAAATACTCTAGAGTCAAATGTGAGGCCATCTGTTTGACCACTAAAACTCAGCCAAAACTGGGTCATACAACAGGACAATGTTCAAAAGAACACCAACAAATCTTCAATAGAATGGCTGAAAAAGAAACAAATCAAGGTTTTGCAATGACCCACTCAAAGCCAATGCCTCATCTTGAAAACTAAAATGCTGTGGAAGGACCTTGAGTGAGCTGTGCATAAACAAATGCCTGCAAACCCATAGACTAATCTCACTGGATTTTCTATTATGTTGTGATATTGAACATAATTTGCTCAACCTTTGATGCAGTTTTTGTAATTATTTTCCAGTTACAACAAGTTCAATCTCTGTTTTTAATAATTGTGTAAAGAGTTGTAAAAGGTAAAGTGAGATTTCCTGAGTGCCTAGGCTGCTGCCATGGAGCTGACCACAAAAATCTCCTTATCATGAACCATCCCCCACTCACTCTCATCTACATGGTCCACTCAACCTCAACACCCTAATCTTGACCCCAGCCTTCCCTGCACCACTCCCCTAATCCTGACCTCTTTTTCCCCCACCTCCCCTTATACCCCTAGCCATGTCACTATAACGAATGCACCGCCATTCTGAAAACCAGCATGCCGCCGGGCAATGATGGATGTGCACATCACAGCCCCAGTTTACAAAGCCTCTGTGAATACAGTGCAGCCACCCCAGATCCTGTCAGCTGAATCCCTCCACTCGGCCCTTAACAGTGCACACAGAGGGGCTCCCTGCTAGGAACAACTCTTAAAACCTGATAGTAGAGTCGGTGGAAAACCTCATCCATAAATGTCAACTTCTTCACTCTCTAGCCCCCACCACTAACACCAACAGCAACCATGGAGAGTTTTAGTTCACTCGAGCACAACTTTATGGGGGTCTTACACGGGAAAACTCTGGTGTGAAATTGAAGATGAATCGTCGTCACTTAAGAATGTGCTGCAGAGACGCAGAGAGAGTGATTGCGAATGTTATTTGTGCTTTAAAATTCCCTTTTTCTCCACTTATTCTTCTTTAATGGCTCTATTAATTTCTCCAGGAACAGTCTGCTAAGCTTTAAATCAAACAGGAATCCTAGGGAAGTCAGACATATCATTCAAACAACAAAGCCTCCATCAATAACCCCTCACCTCTGAACGAACTGGCAGAATATTACATTGACTATCTATTTCATTCTATTCTTAATTCTACACAACCCTAAAGCTGTGTATCTGGACAGTAACCTGAGCTCTGTCATGATATCGCAACTCCACTGACAGTGTTTATCTAGCAATGTGAGTATGCGTGTGCACAGAAGTAGGAAGTGGTGGATTGAGGGGCAGCATAAAACACTAAGCTCTAGGATCAACCACCTGTGTGTTATCAAGGGCAGCTTGATAATCCTCTCTGCCCTGTATGTGCCCTCTTTGCCTCTACGCACACACCTTGAACACACCTTGAACACACAGACGGACATGCTATTTGATCTCACGTCACTGGGTTACTCCTCAACATACTCCTGCACAAGATATCACTATAATTCAGCTCTGGAAACATGCTGCAGAAGATAAATGTGATTATCTTAGCAGTCAGGAGGCGCAGTGTACGCATTTGTGATCTATTTACATGCAGGGTGTTATTATCAAATGCAATCAAAACATTTCTCATGTGTGATTTTGAAGTTCAAAAACCTCCTGCTCCTCCAGGCAGCAGTGAAAATAAACACACTTCACTTCTGATGAGGGGGATTTTTTTTTTTCACTGCATAATTCAGACGAACAGAGGAGCACAGGAGCAGGTGAAGACCTCAAGATGCAAATCAAGAGAGTATGAACCTAACTGTAGACTATAATTTCCTCATCAAAAAGAAAGACACACTGTCATAAGAGCTGCTTCAATCCAAACCACATCTCAACAGGTAATTAAACAACAGCCATTCCCTCTTTAACTGAACCGACAGCAGGGTGTTTTTGAGCCCAACACGCAGGAGCCAACATGTCAACCTAACTCTTCACCCAAAAACCATTTCGACACTTAATTTGAAGATTTTCACTTGCTCCCTCCAACCTGTTTTAACCATTTTCTCCCGCAGACATTTCCAAAGGGGGAGCTCCATTGCTGAAACATAGGTAAACCTATCCAACAAGGGAGCCCATTCTTTTGAAAGATCACTAAATTTTTGGTGTAATTTAATTCCTGCATGCCTCCTGTCCCGTATCATGGCTGTATGTCTCCAAGGTACAACACCACAGTAAATAATGGCTGGGGGCTTCACCTCTGCTTGCCAGGCTGTTATTCCTTTACAGTAGAGAAATCATAAAGGGACTCTAGTCATAAATATACATCGTCCAGCAGCTCTATAAAGACTCTACAGATGAGAATTATGGCTGTGCAGAGCTGTCTGCATAAATTAAACACCACAAAGCCTTGAAATAGGATGCCTATTGTTATAGTGACTGTTAGCATAATACATGAGCATAGCTGTAAAAAATATGCATGAACTAGTCAACTGAATGAACAGTGTTAAAGAAAATGCCATTTGTGAATGAAGCTGAAGATACAATCAAACAACATATCTAGATGTGAAGTTTTTTTAAAGAAATCTAAAAAGAAGTAGAAGGTAACTAATGAAATATGCTCGGAGAATGTCAGATACTTGAGGATTATTGTTAATAAATATCAAGATGAATTGGCCCAAAATTACAGTTTGATGGAATGAATGTATGAAGGCTGATCAGTCAGAACAAAACATTGCACTTTCTGATTTACAACTACTGTTTTTCAGGAAAAACAGGGAATCTAAAATGAGAACTTATATCTTCAGAGTAAAAAAAAAAAAAAACTTAATTCAATTTTTCAATTCAATTCAATTTTATTTATATAGCGCCAATTCACAACAAAAGTCGCCTTGAGGCACTTCACACTGTAGGGTAAAGATATTACAGTGTTAAAGGGAAAACCCCAGCAATCCAATCATCCCTTATGAGGAAGCACTTGGCAACGGTGGGAAGGAAAAACTCCCTTTTAACAGGAAGAAACCTCCGGCAGAACTAGGCTCAGGGAGGGGCAGCCATCTGCCTGACCGGTTGGGGGTGAGGGGACAGAGAAGAGAGAAAGGAAAGCAGAGAGAGGCACATGCTATGGGAGAGAGAAAACAACACTGAATGACATGCAGCAGTAACAAATAAATGCATGGGGAGTGAAAAGAGGTGGGTGGAGAAGAAATGCCCAGCATAAGAGGCCCCAAGCAGTCTAAACCTATTGCAGCATAACTAAGCCCTAACTAAAAGCTTTATGAAAAAGGAAAGTTTTAAGTCTAATCTTAAATATAGAGAGGGTGTCTGCTTTCCAAATACAAACTGGGAGCTGGTTCCACAGGAGAGGAGCCTGATAGTTGAAGGCTCTA